>CAUYQG010226028.1:0-30779 GCA_963574415.1 Tarsius wallacei
AAGAAAGTCAAAAATAATGTCACAATAAGGTTAATCTACTGACTATGGTTTCAGAAGCTGGGGACAGAGCATTTTCAAGTAGAACACATGGATGTCTCAAGAGCAATCAAGAGCAAATGTAGTGATGGGAAATTGTAAGAAGCATCAAAAACACCTTCAGACAGATTTTTTAAAAAATATTTTCTCAAATATACGTACTGGATATCTTCAAAGTTGTACTTTGTAAAGGTACTTTGAGATCCAGGAAAGCCAACCAGAGTTAGGAAACAGAAAACACGGGTTCTAGTTCTGGCTCCGTGCCTTCTAACCACCAGCTGGCTTGGGTGAGTCACTGGCCAGTCCTCACTTTCCCTATCTGTGAAATAGGATGATAGTGTGTGCCCCGCCCTCTCCACAGTCCTTCATTCCCATGAAGTCAGAGAGCGAATGTGAAAGTGTGTTGTAGCATATGTAGATAGTGGTGCAAACAATAGACTATTACAAGTAACCGTTCTGTTGCTGTTGACAAACATTTTGGTGCTGAGGTGTTTTGGACAGTTCATATTCCGAGTAAAGAGGTAAAATAATACTAGGAAGTCCCAGGTGCTTTCCTGCCAGGGTGTTCCCCACCCTACGGGAAGACGGGACCAGGAAGTAAGTAACTGTAGACGCCAGGGCGTGTGTTCCATGAGGACAAGAATCGTATCACTGACATCTTCCTAATGCTTCACTCAGTGACCGAAGCCTGGTAGGCGTTCCCAATATCTTTGCTTTAAAAATTGATGAGCTAGGATATTAATATAATACAAGACAAAAAGTCACACAAATAAAATGCTATGGTGGTTGTGAGAAAGGAGAGATTCAAAACCTGGTATATTGCCTGGATCATAGTAATAGACAAACATCTGATGAGTTATGCACAGTGATTGGTGGAAGGGTGCCATGTCCCAGAAAGCAACTCATGTTAACATGCAGCAAAAAGAAGTTGAAACTGTGTCAGATGCAAAATTTAGAATTGGCAGCAAGAGAAAAATGATTCTTAAATCTAGAAGACTCTAAACTACTCCAAGCCGAGACCATGAAAATCAGAGAAATCTGGGCACAATATCTCATGCCTGTAATCCCAACACTTTGGGAGGCCAAGGCGGGGACAATGCCTGAGCCCAGAATTTGAGACCAACCTGGGTCACATAGCAAGACCCCCGTCTCAACCCCAAAAAAAGTTTTTTTTAATTAGCTGAGCATGTTGGTGCAAACCTGTAGTCCCATCTACTTGGGAGGCTAACATGGGAGGATCTCTTGACAGCTCAGGAGGTCGAGTCTGCAGTGAGCCATGATTGAGCCAATGTACTCCAGCCGGGGCGAAAGAGTAAGACGCCATCTCTACCATGACGAATGAATGAATGAGTGAATGAATTTTGAAAAAGAAGAATCAGAGAAAGCAGTGGGGGTTGGGGAGATGCCATCAGCAGGGGCAGGACAGCCAACCTGATCACTCGTGCACCCTATTGCTTACAACTGCATCTCGCCCAGAGATGAGGGGGTTACCTGTGTCCCAGTGTGTACCTGTGAGGTGTGTGCTACAATGTTCTGCTTTCAATGCGGTGAGTGCAAGGCCCTGACCCTGTCCTTTTCTGCCTGTAGGAATAGATAATCTCTATGAGAGGGCACTTCACATCCGGAAACTGCTCCTGACCTTGCCCCGCTCGGTCCTTATCGTGATGCGGTACCTCTTTGCCTTCCTCAACCAGTGAGTACCCGGCACCCACCAGAGTGCCCATCTCAATTCTCTCTTTATTCTCGGATCCTGGGACATGTCCGTTGGGCTCCATGTATCAGCAGGGTCGAAGATCAAATGATGGAATACAGGCCGAAGGTACATTTTGCCAAGGTCATCGTGTGATCGTGAAGGCTACCCCAGAGGCTCACACTGTGACTGTAAATGCAGAAACTTACAAACGCTACTGACAGTGGTACTTGTCAGTGAAATGTGGGTTTTCCCAGCTTCCATCCGAAGCCAGTGACGTGGAGGTTTTCATCAAAATGATGTCAACCAGCTGCTCATTACGGACAATGTCCAATTTTGAATGTTGCAGCCGGGGACGGAGGGATTTCTCGATGAGACGCATTCACGGATCCAAACAGAATTTCCACAATTTCACAGTCGTGAGGGCTCCTCAAGAAGAAACTACTTCTAAAATGTCTTCTTAAATAATGTAACAGAAGTTTTAAAAATCTCAACATTATTTTCAGGGAGATTTGTTCTTTTAGTTTCAGCAGTGTCAGGTTACTTCCTGGCATCTGTGAGAACATCTTCCCCAAGGGCCAGCCAAGAGCCCTCTTGCTGGCCAACATTTCATTCAAACAGGTGGAAATACTGGAATGCCAGGGGGCGTGACCTTAGTGAAGAAGACGGCTCATGCAGGCACGGGGTCTCCCTTCCCAAAATTGGGGCATTTCCTCTTCTCTGTTGCTTGGGATGTTTAGAGTTCTCGAAAGCCACGAAGATGTATTGCAATCCCAGCGACAGTCCTGAAGTCACACCCACTCCGGTTGACCCAAGAGCCAGGTGTCATCCCGCAGGGAAGGGCAGGCAGTCCCCCACAGAAAGGGACTCCATGGCGGACCTGGCAGTGCCTGCAGATGACAGTGGGAACTCATTGGTTCAGAGACCACCATGCGTCTCCAGAGGGGTGGGTCTAAACGACGTTAGGTCAGATGATGTGCATTTTTACCTTTCAGTAAGCCAGCTCGCCCAGGCAGTGGTAGAGCCCCAAGGCTAGCCTGTCTGGCCCCGCAGCAGGGAGAGCTGTGTGTTCTTCTTGACCCTCCGTGCTGGTCCTACCAAATCTTCCTGGCATGCCCAAGCAGAGCCCGCTGTGAACCAGGAAAACATAATGGACGACAGAACAGTCTGTTGATTAGGAAAGGTCTTGAAACCCGAACCTAACTCATCACGCTTCTCAGCAGAATGGCCCCTGCACCATGGGCTGGACAGCAGTACCCCTTCCAGTGGGTCTGCCCAAGGATGCCCCTGGCTGCCTGCCTCCGCCTCCATGCAGATGCAAGAGCCCAGACTCTAGGGCAGGATGCTTGGGATGGGCATTTTGATAAGAAGGATTAGTATTTTGTATTGTAAAATCAAAACTTGGAAATAATGTTTTTGGGCCGGGTGACCCACACCTATAATGCTAGCACTTTGGAAGGCCAAGGCAGGAGGATCATTTGAGTCCAAGAGTTTAAGACCAGCCTCGGAAACATAGCAAGAGCCCGTCTCTCAAAAAAAAAAAAAGAAGAAAAAAATTAGCAGGGTATGGTGGCACGTGCCTGTAAGCCCAGCTACTCGGGAGGCTGAGGCTGGAGGGTGGCTTGAGCCCAGGAGGCAGAGGCTGCAGTGAGCTATGATCACACCACTACACTCCAGCCTGGGTGACAGAGCAAGACCCTGTCTCAAAGAAAAAAGAAAATCACATTTTCATATCAAGTTTTTGCTTTTTAGGCCAGTACTACATTAAGGACCCAACATTGCATGTGACACTCCCCACTGAGCTAAAATGTCTGTTTTGAAATTTAGATCGTTCCTGTTCTGAATCTCCATTTTCAAGATAATCTGTAACGTGATCATTCTCTATTATTGTGAACTTTTTTTCTCCCCCAAGATCATATGTTTGAGAAGTGGCAGAAGGAAAAGACATATGTTAGCTGTGGAAATTATGCTTTTGTGTTTTCTGCTTTTTAAACTATCTTATTTCCGAAACAAGGGTGAAGTGTCATGTCACAAAGCATCTCAGTTTCTTTGCGTCTGCCACCATCTCACAAAGGTAGCTGAGTCTCCTTTCCCGCCTCCCACCTGGCACCTGTTCACCTGGATTTTACATTTCCTTTCAAGACTGACATTCTATACCCTGAGAGATAATGGCTGGGAACTCCCCCTGAAGCAGCGTCTTGCCCGTGGGTGCTGGAGGCATCACCATAAAGAGCTGGGTGACCAGAGTCACCTGTGAAAATATTTCACCAACAGCCACTGGACTGGATTTAGCCATTAGTCCTAGATGACTGGAAATCTCCCCCCGGTTGACCAGCCTTGGGTGGGATCAGAGAAGTGAGGCCCCTTCCCCTCCTATGAACTTGCAATGTTTTCATCACACTGGTGGTCACCTGGTGTTCTCAGTCTCACTCAAGAGCAGATTATAAAACCCAGGGTCACTATTTCCTTCCTTTTGACCGTTACAGAGAAAAGATGCTTTGCTTTCCTCTGGGCTTTTCTCAGTATTTATAGGAGAAAACTAAACTCGAGGAGATTTTTGGGTGGTGGGAGGATAATTCTAAAGACAAAGCCTTATGGAAATCGTCACCATCTTGCCCAGGCTTATTACGTGAGTGGAGCTTAGAGCTGGACCTTAATATTTACAAATACGGTGCCACGTGCCTGTCGTCCCAGCTCTTTGGGAGGCTGAGGCCGGAGGATTGCCTGAGCCCAGGAGGTCGAGGCTGCTGTGAGCCATGATCACACCACTGCGGCCTGGGTGACAGAGTGAGACCCCGGCTCAAAAAAAATTTTTTTCTCAGAGAAAATATTGACAAATAAAACTCATCTCCTTTGATGCTGGCCTCCTCTGAGATGGGCGTTGTGTTGAACTCCCTCATGACTTAATGAAACTCCACTCAGTCAAGCGGGTAGGATGCACAATCCCCCTCAGTGTCCACCCAGCTGAGGGTTGTAGGTCTTTTGACTTCCCTTCCCTTTCTTTTACCCTCAGGTGGGTGGGGTGCCATTTTAGTCCAGTAACAGAGGCCGAATAGAGCATCCGGGACCCTGCTTCCAGGACATGGCGCGTCTCATAACACCTCTCTCTTCCCCCTTTCTCTCGTTCTCTTGTGGCCCTCCCCGCCTCCCGCCCAGTCTCTCCCAGTACAGCGACGAGAACATGATGGACCCCTATAACCTGGCCATTTGCTTTGGCCCCACACTGATGCCCGTCCCAGAGGTACAGGACCAGGTGTCCTGCCAGGCTCACGTGAACGAGATCGTCAAGACCATCATCGTCCACCACGAGACCATCTTCCCGGACGCCAAAGAGCTGGACGGCCCCGTTTACGAGAAGTGCATGGCTGGCGACGACTACTGGTGAGTCGGGGGCTCGATCTCCCGCCCTCCCCCCACCCCCGGGTGTTTTTTGGAAACACGAGGAACAATTTAACTAGGAAAGAGTTTCCCATAAGCATCCATGCTCCTAATTTCTTTCCTTCCTTCCTTCTTTCTCTCTCTCTCTTTCCTTCCTTCTTCCTTCCTTTCATTCCTTCTCTCTTCCTTCCCTCCCTTCCTGCTTTCATCTTTTCTTTCTTTCTTTCTTTCTTTCTCTCTCTACTTTCTTTCTCTCTCTCCTTTCTTTCTTTCTTGCTGTCTCTCTCTCTCTCTCCCCCTCTTTCTTTCTCACTCTGTCACCCAGGCTGGAGTGCAATGGCACGATCACAGCTCACCACAGCCTCGACCGCCTGGGCTCAGGCGATCCTCCCACCTCAGCCTCTCACCTCAGCCTCCCAAGTAGCGGGGACTACAGGCTACCACACCCAGCTAATTTTTTTAAAAAAATTTTTTTTGGTAAAAACCAGTGCTTGCTATGTTGCCCAGGCTGGTCTTGTACTACTGGGCTCAAGCGATCCTCCCACCTCAGCCTCCCAAAGTGCTGGAATTACAGGTGTGAGCCACCATGCCCAGCCATCTCCTTTATTTATGATGCCCACTCTACCAAGTGAATCAAGAAAGGCCAGGGAGCCTGCCAGGCCTATAGTCTTCCGAGGCAACCCAGGTGTGTGTGACTCCAAGGATACGAGCATCCCACCCAGCAGCCACCCTGCCTACCACAGAGGCCTACCACAGAGACCACCCTGGGCGTCGAGGACTCAGGAGCAACCGAGACAGGCTTGTCTAAACTTCCCATTCTGGACCCTGCCTGGGAAACTGCCTGTCCCGTTTCCTTTCCGAGGATCAAATGGAAAGGGAACGAGGAGCAGGAAGATCACTGAGTGCCTGAAAGCGCGTCTTCTCACTGGAATCATAGTGTGGCCCTACGCCTCCAGGAGACAGGGTTGACGAGTTCCAGAAGTCCTGGTTTCTAAAGTAACAGCACAGCACCCTGGATTCCGGTTCTAAAGGATATCCAGCAACTTTACACACAAAATTCAATTCAGAAGTATTTACTTGAGACCCCGTGCAGTGGCTCACGCCTCTAATCCCAGCGGGAGGCCAAGGCAGGAAGATCACTTGAGGCCAGGAGTTTGAGACCAACCTAGACAACATAGTGAGACCCTGCCTCCACAACAAAAAAAAAAATTTTTTTTTAAATTAGCCGGGCAAGGCCGAGCTCGGTGGCTCAGCCTGTAATCCCGTGCTTTGGGAGGCCGAGGTGAGTGAATTGCCTGAGCCCGCGGGTTCGAGACCCGCCTGGGCAACTTAGCAAGACCTCATCTCTACAATAAAATCAAAAAATTAGCCAGGCGTGGTAGCACGCACCTGTAGTTCCGGCTACTTGGAAGGCTGAGGCGGAAGGATCGCCGGAGCCCAGCAGGTCGAGGCTGCGGTGGCTGGGAGCGGCCACTGCACTCCAGTCTGGGCGACTGAGTAAGACTCCAACTCAAAAAAAAAAAAAAAACAAATTAGCCGGGCATGATGGTGCCTGTATTCCCAGCTACTCAGGAGGCTGAGGTGGGAGGATCCTCTGAGCCCAAGGGGTCAAGGCTGCAGTGAGCTGTGATTGCACCACTGCACTCCAGCCTGGGCAATAGAGCAAGACCATGTCACTAAAAATATATCTATATGTATATGCATATATGGAAAATATAAATTATATATATAAGTACACATGTATTTACTTGAGTACTTACTATGTGCAAGGTACTGATGGAGCATGTGGCTCTGAATTGATGCATGGATATGAATCCACCCTACTGAGATACATAATTTTGTGTTCATAGTCATATTTATTCTAAGAACAGTGCTACTATGGCTGTTATGGTGTGTTTTTTGCTATTTTGTTGCTATTTTTATTGATCTATAATAGGTGTTCGTATGTGGAGATACATGAGATATTTTGATCCTTGTATCCAATGTGTAATGATCAAAGCATATTTAACCTTTTCACACATTAGGGCAGGTCAGTAAGCCCTGCTGTCTTGTTCGTCTTATCAGAGAGCAAGGCTGTAGACGTCTGGTCAATATCATCGGATGTATTATGTTCTAGGACATTTTGTGGTGGCTACTTTTTCCAGACGGAGTCAAGCCTCTGTGTTCGTCTTGCCTCCAGGAACGCGTGCTTGACTCTGTCTGTCATCTTGAACATAGTGTTCTCTGGAGGGATTGATCACTTTAAGAAGAAAGCTGCCTGTGTGGTCATCCCCATCACCGGAAATATCAATGGGCTTTTAGGGTGAAGTCGGGTTCGTATTTGTGACCAGTGCATTTCTTTGGTCAGCATGCATTGGAGGTAAAGCTTTAAAAGAGATGAAAATCATGTTCCCATGCAGATGGAAGGTGAACATGTGCCCAGAAGAGATAGTAAAAATGAGATAGTAAAGGTGCTACAAAGAAAGGAAGGAAGGAAGGAAGGAAGGAAGAAAGAAAGGCGAAAGATCCTACCTCCAGTTCAAAGGAGAAGTTGAAGAGACATCAACCTCCATGTAGTACAGGAAGAACAAAAGGAATTTGCAAAAACTGGTCTTCCCACAGGGCAGCCATCGGTCATATTCTACCAGAATTCAACTAATTTGTATTTTTATGGGTAGCAATTATTTATAACACTATCAGCTTTCTACAGGTTAACCTCTGTCTTTACAGCGTTGTAAAATAACCTAGTCAAAGATGGATGCATGTATATGCAGGGGTGCCACAAAAATATATACACACTTTAAGAAAGGCAAAAAGCTTTTAAAAGTGTAGTCAATGTATTCCAATAACAAAAGATGAATACAAGCCACATTTGACGTCTGCAGTTACAAGGGGTGCTCACAGTGGCTCCCATCAGCGTCCAGACACTGCTGATGACAACAAACGACTGCAGGGCTTGTGGCTGTGTACAACCTCCCGGGTCTCCCCTTGCGCACATCACACACAGCACCGTGCATCTCGAACGCATCGCGAATGCGTGTGCGTGTGCACACTCACGCCTCCGTTGTCATTGCCCTTCCACAGCATTCTCGAAGTTCAGAGACCGCTTCAACATGGTCTCGCGCTCCTCGAATGACAGCCGTGCTTCTGCCATTGTCTTTGACCGTCCTGCCTGTCGTATGGTGACGCTAGCGTTCATTTCATTAATGCCACATTTGAATGAACGTCATATGACTCATGGCTGCCATCATTCGATTCAACTTCGAAAAGTAATGCATAGATGACGTCGCCTAAAATGTGTAGACTTTTTTTGGCACCATGTGTATATGCACACCTCCATAGGTCTCCGTGAGACCCCAGCACTCCTGGGATGAATGGTCCAGCATCTCTTCTGCCATTCCAAAGTCTTAGGTCTTTCCTTCCAACCGCACCCGTTCATTGTTTAAGTTCTCTTGTTTTGACTTCATGTGATTTCTGTCTCCATCCTGCAGCGACAGCCCGTATAGCGAGCACGGGACACTGGAGGAAGTGGACCAGGATGCTGGCACAGAGCCCCACACCAGCGAAGACGGTACGCCCCACCGGGTGCCTTAGCAGACCAGTCCTGATATCCTCATCGTAAATGACCACTATGTTAACAGTTCAGAAGAAGGCTGGACGCGATGGCTCATGCCTGTGATCCCAGCACTTTGAGAGGCCACAGCGGGAGGATTGCCTGAGCCCAGGAGTTCGAGACCAGTCTGGGCAACAGAGCAAGGTCTCATCTCTTAAAAAAATAAAAAGTTCAGGCCGGGCGCAGTGACTCAAGCCTCTAATCCCAGCACTTTGGGGGGCTGAGACGAGAGGATTGCCTGAGCCTGTGGGTTCGAGACGAGCCTGAGCAACATGGTGAGATCTCGTCTCTACAATAAATCAAAAAAAATTAGCCAGGCATGGTGGCATATGCCTGTAGTTACGGCTCCTTGGAAGGCTGAGGTGGAAGGCTCGCCAGAGCCCAGCAGGTTGACCCTGGGGTGACCGTGAGCGTGCCACTGCACTCCAGCCTGGGCAACGGAGTGAGACTCCCAACTCAAAAAAATAAAATAAACTAGATAAATACATTAAAATGTTCAATAGCAAGAGAATATTGATAAGATATGTGTAATGTTAAAAAAATAATATTACAATGAGCTGGGCACAGTGGCTCATGCTTGTAATCCCAGCACTTAGGGAGGCCGAGGCGAGAAGATTGCCTTAGCCCAGGGGTTCAAGAGCAACCTGGGCAACTTGGGAAGACCTCGTCACTACAGTAAATAGCCGGGCATGGTGGCGCACACCTGTGGTTCCAGCTTCTTGGGATTACAGGCATGACAGAAGGATTACCTGAGCTCAGCAGGTCAAGGCTGCAGTAGTTGTGAGCATGCCACTGCACTCCAAGCTGGGCAAAAGAGTAAGACTCTGGCTCTAAATATATATATACAATGAAAATCGCCTTACCACCACCAAGTTCAAGAATAAGACATCTTTGCCTTTGCACCTCCCTGACCCAATTGCTTTTCTTTCCCCTCAGAGAAACCACTGTAAGCTCGTGTATTTAAACAGTTTATTGTTTCCTTGTTCTTTTTCTTTTCTTTCTGTCTTTTTTTTAAATAGATAGGGTCTCGCTCTGTTGCCAAAGCTGGAGTACAGTGGTGTGCAATGATATCTCGTTGCAGCCTCAAACTCCTGGGCTCAAAATATCCTCCCACCTCAGACTCCTGAGTAACTGGGAGCTGGGACTACGGCACATGCCACCACACCTGGATCATTTTTTAATTTTTTTAGAGATGGAGTCTCACTGTGTTGCCCAGGCTGGTCTCAAATTCATGACCTCAAGTGATCCTCCTGCCTTAGCCTCCTAAACTGCTGGGATTACGGGCATGAGCCTCCACGCCCAACCTTTTTTCCATTTTCTTGAACTTCCTATAAATGGAATCACACTATATATATTTTTCGTGGGTTTTTTTTCCCTGCTCGATATTATGTTCCTGAGTCTCATGCACACAGTTGCATGCCATTATAAGTGGTTATTTTGTCACTGTGTGACATCCCATGGTGTAGACCTACTCCATTCTCGATGAATATATAAGATACGGTCTATTTTTTGCCACGAAGAACAGTGCAGCTATGCACCTGATGACCATTGTGAACATGTCTCCCCCTGCAAATGAACAGGTGTTTCTCTAGGATATATGCCTGGGGGTAATCGTGTCTTCAGCCTGACTGTGTATTGCCCAACTATTTTTTTAAATTGTTGCAATATTATGCACTTCATGCCCATTCATCAGCACTTGGTTTTATCAACTATTTTAATCTTGGCTAGTACTGTCCATGTGCAGTGGTATCTGGGGATGATTTCAATTTGCACTTCTATGATTCCTCATGAAGACGCTGCTTTAAAACATGAGGTTTCCTGAGGCCGACAGGGAAACAGGAATCAACTGCTGTTGGACGACTGTTTGTTACTCACAGTTCCCAGAGAAGGGGAACTGCCTCACCCCGGGAGGCCCCGCGGGGAAGCCCTGGGGTGTGTCCCGAGGCAGAGGAGGGGTGAGGACCTTACTGTGGTTTCCTCAGGAAGGAACAGGGAAGGCAGGGTGCGCAGGCAGGCTTAGGGTTGGCAGGCTGGAATGATTCCAGCAGGCTGTGAACGGCGGGGCTGTCCTGAGTCGGCATGCAGGAGCTGGTGCGTGGTGGCTCCCGTTGGAGGGTTTGTGTTTGAAGAGCCTGCCTGTGGGCAAGTTGTTGACTCTCTGTAGGAACTGGCTAACACTGGAGGGGGTTTCCCTCCCGGTCAGCAAGGCCCTGGATGCCAGAATACTGAAAATCAGCGACAAGGCCAGTGTGGATGTGCGTGTGTTTGTGTGGTTGGGTACCAGCCTTCGCGAAATTCCCATCAAGTCTCTGGTCCTGGATTCTACTGAGTTGTCTGGGCTCTTTTGGTTTGGTTTAGTTTGGCTTTTCGTTCTCATTTGGTTGGTAAGGGGTCTTTGTGGGCCTTTACTGGGTAAAGGCTTTGCAAATGTCCTCTGCTTCATGGTTGTGTCTTTTTATATGCTTATTAAGTCTTTTGCTAAACAGAGGATTTTATTTTTAAAGTAGTTGAATGTGTCAGTCTTTTCCTTCTTGGTTATTTTACTTTATGTCTCCTTTAAGAAATCCTTCTTCGTCCTGAGGTAATGAAAATAATTATTCATATTCATTTTGTTTTATGTTATCTTATTATTTTATTTTGGTGAGAACACATAACCTGAGCTCGACCCTCTTAACATGTAAACGTACGGCACATCATTGTGGACAGCAGGTCTCTGAGCTTATTCACCTTGCGTGGCTGAAACTTTATTTCCACTTTTAGTAAGTCCCCATTACCCCTTGCCTCAGTCCCTGACTTTCACTGTTCCACCCTTTGATTCTATGAACTTAAGTTTTTTTGTCTTTTTGAGTCGGGGGTCTCACTCTGTTGCTCAGGCTGGAACGCAGTGGCACAATCACGGCTCACCAAAGCCTCGACACCCAGGACTCAGGCAATCCTCCCACCCCAACCTCCTGAGTAGCTGGGACTCTGTAGGTTTTCGCCACCATGCCTGGCTAATTTTTTTATTATTTGTAGAGATGAGGTCTCACTATGTTGCTCAGGCTGGTCTTGAACTCCTGGCCTCGAGTGATCCTCCTGCCTCAGCTTTCCAGTGTGCTGGGATTACAGGCATGAGTCACCTCACCCAGCCTGAATTTAACTATTTTAGATGCTGCATGTAAATGAATGTATATCGTATTTGTTTTGCTGTGTCTGACTTATTTCACTTAGCAAAGTGTCCCTGGTCCCTGGGTTCATGCATGTTGCCACATATGACAGGACCACCTTTCTGCATCTGAAGTAAGCTGTTGCATGTGTATGTCACACTTTCTTTCATCTGTCTGCGAACGTTTTTGTTGTTCCCACCTCCTGGCTATCGTGAATAGGGCCCCAACGAGCACAGGTGTGCTCCTCCAGACCCTGACTTCAGTTCTTTCGGATAAGTCCCAAAAGTGGGATTGTTGGATCCCAGGGTGGTTCTGTCTTTAAATTTTTGGGAGCCCTCCATACTGTTTTCCAGAAGCAGTTGTGCCATTGTGCATTCCCACCAACAGTGTTCAAAGGTTCCGGGTCCTCCACGTCCTTGGAGACGTGTGTTAGCTTTTGTTCGTTTTATTTCCATTATTTATTTACTTTTTATTTTAAAGATGTGGGGTGCAATTCAGGGTCAGGTATACAAGTGGGCATCGTGCAAGTAAAGTTTGGGCCTCCCTTTGGTTCCCACCTCACCTGGTTTGAGATCAGGTCCCCTTATTGATGAGGTGTGCCCCCAACCCCCCGTCCTTCCCCTGGCAGTTTCCCTTAATACCATAGTGTCTTCCTAACAGGAATGGGGCACTGTCTCATTCGTGGTTTTGGTTTGCATTTCCCCAGTGATTAGTGATGCTGAGCACTTTTTCATATCCTGTTGGCCATTTGTGTGTCTTACGTGGTCCCCTGTTTGCTTTAAATCCTTTGAGGTTTTGCTTTTCACGTATCTGAAGTAAAGTCTGTATTCCCCCAGGAACGTCTCTGGGGGTATGGTGTGGGGTGGGGGTCTGCTCCTTCTTCTCCACGTGGGTACAGACCTGTCAGAATCGTCCCAGCGTCCATGTCCTTTCTCCCAGGGTGCAGATTCTTCCCAGATTCTGTTCCTGTCTACGGGCCTGCTTGTCTGTCCCAGTACTATGGTCTTGATTTTGATCCCTTTTAATGACTCCCAGTGTTGGCAAAATAAGACTCTGCTTTGTCCATCTTAATAATTCTCGGCCTTTCACAATTCCACTTAAATTTTAGACTCCGTTGTTCAAGTTCTTAAAAACAAACAGACAAACAAAAAGCTCTGAAACCCTGTCAGGGTTCTGATTGCAGTTGTACTCATCTCCATACAGTAAAGGGAGAAACTTGATCTCTTTCCAGCATTCATTATTTCGGTCCTGAACATATTTCCAGGTATTTGATGTCTTCCAAGACACTTGTGTTCTTTCTCTGTAATGATCATTTTTTTCTCTTTTTCTAATGTCCTGAGTATAATGCCTAGCATTTATTTTCAACACTTTATTTTGTAATACAACATATAAAGCTGTCCGTTCTCTCTTAGTACTGCTTTAACTGTGTGTACAAATTATATTCTTCTCTCTGCAGCTGTCATTAATCTGCTTTTGAGTGGCTGTCAAATTTATATATATATATACGTGTGTGTGTGTGTGTGTGTGTGTGTGTGTGTGTATACATTTCTACAAGTTTCCTACCTGGCATACTTTCCTACCTGCTGCTTGATCACTGTTTCTAGGCTTGTCCTCTTTCCTCCTAATATCCAACCTTCTCGCTGTTTTGGATGACATGTCTGAAAAGTCGAGCCTGTCTTCCCCAATTTGTGTTGATGGTCCTCACTCGCGGAGTCTTTTTTTCGGTGCACTTATAAATTTTTTTACGTGTTTCTTGGAACTTTAGGTTCAGTTGAAGAGAGAGTTTTCATTCAGTTAATCTGCCTGGGACAGCAATGAATTTTTAGCCTGAGTTTGTTCAGACCACCCAGGTATTGTGAATTGGACCTGAGGATTGCATGTGGTTGGGATTCTCCAAGATGACAGTTCCTGGGTTTGAGATAGATTATCTCCTAAAGGGGAGGTGGAGGGTGGGGCAGACAGTGGCAACCTATGGAGAGGTGTGGAGGGCTCCACGGGGAGAGGATTTCTAGAACTAGATGTTCTAGAACTAGACGTGTTCTAGAAACTTCTAGAATGCTAGCGTGAAGTTCACTCTGAAAACTGAGCGTGTGATTCTCTGGTGGGGAGGGGTAGATTCCTCACACTGAGAAGGCCCTGGACTCCTGTGAAAAAACTGAAAAGCTTAAGTTAATCGGGCTGAGGAAATGTCCTCAAAGCTAAATCTGACCTTGTGTTCTAACGTTCCATTCACCTTCCTGGGTTCCCGCTTGCATTGAGCTTTTGGTCTTTCGTGTTCCTTACCATCTTGATACCTTATTTATACAATTACAAAGGTTGCCCTTTTCTTCTTAATTCAGCATTTTTTGTTGTTGCTGATTTTGGCAGGAGAGTAATTGGGATGTCCAGTGTCCACCATTTGTGTCTTTAAAAGAAAAGTGACAACAGAATGAGACTCTGTCTCTAATGAAAAAAAAAAAATTTAATAAGTAAAAGAAAAGTGAACTGACATTTTTTTAGCTGAGTTAGCAGACAGTCTTTAAAGTGAGAGCTTCTGCTTCTGTGATCCTTTTGAAAGCCTGAGCCCGGCCTCTGCCACCATTTTTTTCTTTTGCCTCGGGTCTCTTTGTTTCTCTGTGTGGTTGATGTTCTTTTCACTGCTACTTCTCTGAAGTATTTCCTTGCTGACCCCAGTAGCAAAAAAAAAAAAAAAAGCGCCAGGCATCTCCTTCCCAAAAGCCAGTCTCCTCGCCAGGCCGTCTGCCAGTCCTTCTTACCTCTCAGCTCTGAGAGAGGAGCTTGGCCGAGCGCTCTGTGTTTCAGATGACATTTTGATCCTGTCCACCTGATTTGGTTGCAAAGAAGAACCCCGCTTACAAAGGACAGATGCTTTTAGTCACAGCCTCCAAAGTCCCATAGCTAAACTAACTGTTGTCTTTGCAAATGACCAGGTCTTGTGTTTTCCATGCTGTGGTGTCACTAGAGAGAGACGCTTTTGTTTTACAGAGCAGATCCAGCCTCTGCAGGGCGGAGGAGAGGTATGGGCCACAGCCGGGTTCCCGAGAGAGCGTGACATACTCACATCTCACATACAATTCCAAGAAATGGAAACCTAAGACTTGACAGCACCCAGCAATCAGAAAATCAGCTCTGTGCATTTTCCTGCCCTTTTGCACAAAAGTATAATAGCCCTGCAGGAAAACTGCACGACCGTGTCCCATCTTCCTATGCTAGTTATTGACATTGGCACTAGCAGCAATCTGTGAAGTCCCCGCAGGACCTCAGAGCTCAGTGCATCTCTCTACAGTCACAGGACACGGCATGTCATGACCTGAGATGGGTTTGCTGGTAATGACTTGACTAACGTGTGTAAATAGCTTGTTGATTGACACTTGACTGTAAAACAGCTCTCTCGGGAGCAGAAAGAGTCAAAACAATGAAATTGCCAAAAACTGCTAGTTGCTGTACTAGGAAGACCCATAAGATGGTCTTCTGGTTATCTGGCCATTCCTCAGAGCCTGTCCCCACTCAAATGAAATAAGAAGAGTCTGGTCATCTTGTTGCTAGCTGTTTCAATAAAATAATAGAGAGAATGGTCATAGATGTCATGGTTATGAAGTTATAACAAAATATATACATATCTGCTAAATACTCTTAGATGGCCCTCAGCCAAGCACTGCCAGAAAGACGTTGAAGAATATTAATGGTTCTCTCTTTATTTCTCTCCCACATAGTACAGTATATCTAGATAATATACTGTATCATGGGCTGGTATCTTTTCTTTTTCTTTTTTTTGGTTTTTTTTTCTTTTGAGTTGGAGTCTCACTCTGTTGCTCAGGCTGGAGTGCAGTGGCACGCTCACGGCCACTGCAGCCTCCACCTGCTGGACTCAGGGGATCCTTCCACCTCAGCCTTCCAAGTAACTGAAACCACAGGTGTGCTCCACCACACCCAGCTGATTTTTTGATTTACTGTAGAGATAAGTCTTGCCAAATTGTCCAGGCTGGTCTTGAACCCCTGGGTTCAGGCAATCCTCTCATCTCTGGCTCCCAAAGTGCTGGGATTATAGGCTTGAACCACCGTGCCCAGCTTAATTTTCTTAGTAAAGACAAATATAAGTAGATGTGTTTACACAGGAATTTGCAAATTACATGTTATAAAGTTCTTTTTAATAAATTAACCCAGCTGGACAACATAGTGAGACCTCGTCTCTAAGAAAATAAAAATAATTAGCTGAGTGTGATGGTACACACCTGTAGACCCAGCTACTCAGGAGGCTGAGGCAGGAGGCCTGCTTGAGCCCAGGAATTTGAGGCTGCGGTGAGCTGTAATTGTGCCACTGCACTCCAAACTGGTCGACAGAGTAACACCAAAAATAAATAAATAAATTAGCGCGCCTTCATTCCTCCATGGACGTTTTATTTCTGTTTCCCAGAAAGAGTTGGGGGACTGATTCTGATGTCTGTCATGAGATGTCTGTCATCTCAGATTAACCAAGATTTACAGTTTAAGTTTAGAGCCAACTCTAAAGTCCTTCCCTTTAAGTTTAAAGTTGCATTCCCTCCCCTGCGAAGCAAACTCATCGATACTTAATAAAGCAATTTACATTGTTTCTAATAAAATATAATTTTAGGGGGAACACCAGAGGGCTGGTATAGGATCTAGGGGTGACATTCAGTTGCTGAAGGGCGCAAGCTGTTTTTTTGTTTTGTTTTTTCGAGTTGGAGTTTCACTCCGTCGCCCAGGCTGGAGTGCAATGGCACACTCATGGCCACCGCAGCCTCGACCTGCTGGGCTCAGGCGATCCTTCCGCCTCAGCCTTCCAAGTGGCTGGAAGTACAGGCGCACGCCACCAAGCTGTTGTTTTAAGGGCAATTGCACCTGCCTCGCCCAGAAGCAGCAGATTGCAGGGCTGAGGTCCCCAGCGGGAGACAGTGCTCACTTCACATGTCACCCACCCAAAGGCAGGCTTTTCTCTTTGTCTTTAAAATGTCGAGCTGAAATTTACCCAGGCCCTTCAACTGAGATGAGGTCTTTGCTTTTCCGGTGTTGGTTGGTGTTCATGCATTTGCCGTCCTTGTCTCAGAGAAGGCCGAGTTCATCAAGTGAGAAAGCAGCCCAGCCGTCCATGCCAGGAGCCCCTATGCAGTTATTCCATAGGAGCACAGCTGTGGGGACAGGGCAGTGCACTTTGGGAAGAAGGAACTCTTTTCGATGGGAAGGCTTGCTACCAAAGGGAAATCGAAGCCAATTTCCTGAGGGATTTTTGACAAGACGGCAGGTTTTAATCTATGCCGTGTGCCTGGTCTAGGATATTTGGAAACTGACACGGGCTCAGCTTTTAACATGGGAGGTGCCGCTCAGGGCACGGATGTATTTCTGTATGCACGTAGCCCTTGCTTGGTTCTCTTTGGTTCTGCTTCTCGCTAATTGGACGTTGACTCGATTGGCTGGTGGCATCAGGAAGCGGAGAGCTGGTGGGAGAGGGTAGGAGGGGTCAGAGGGCCTGGCCCTGAGGGGCTTTTTGCCACAAGCTGAGTCACAAAGAGCATGCCTTCCAGCTGTTGAGAGGTCCTCTCGTTTGCCTCCTTATCTGTGGTCAGAATTAGATCAGAGCTGAATTCCAGCTACATACCCGGTGTTCAATGCCTTTGTTGTTGGTTTTTTTTTTAACTTTTTATTTCAAGATCATTGTAGAGTCACATGCAAGTGTAAGAAACACCCCAGCAGAGAGATCCCGGCTACCCCATCTCCTGGTTTCCATCAATGGTGATATCTTACGAGACTGTCATCCCACATTACAACCAGGAAATTGACAGCCACACAATCCATTCACCAAATCAGCATGTCAGCAGCTTGACACGCACTCCTGTGTGTGTCTGCTTAGCATGTGCAGTTTTAGCACATGGATAGCTCTGTGTGGCCACAGCCGTGATCATGATGACAAAAGCTCCATTTCAGGGGTCCCGCGTCTACCCTTCACAGCCACACACCCTCCCTCCCCAGCCTTGGTTAACTATTAATCTATTCTCTGTAATTATGTCATTTGAAGAATGCTGTATCGATGGAATGATATGGTATGTAAGCTTCTATGACTGGCTTTTTTTCACTTACAATCATTCCCTTGAATGTCTTCTGATCTCTAGCAAATAAAATTTGGGGATTTTTTTTTTAATTTGGGAAGAGGGCAGTTTAGGGTATGGCTTGTTTTGTAGCAGAGATCCACAATTTGTTATTGATATGAGAGAAAAAATCGTCATGACAGTTGGTAGTAGTTTGAAGGCTTGATAGTGCCTGGTATGGTGGCACATGCCTGTCATCCCAGCACTTTGGGAGGCTAAGGCAAGAGGATTGCCAGAGCCCATGGGTTTGAGACCAGCCTGGGCAACTTGGTGAGACTTCGTCTCTACAATAAATCAAAAAAATAGGCCGGGCTCGGTGGCTCAGCCTGTAATCCCGCGCTTTGGGAGGCCAAGGTAAGTGGATTGCCTAAGCCCGTGGGTTCGAGACCCATCTGGGCAACTTGGCGAGACCTCATCTCTACAATAAATCAAAAATTAGCCAGGCATGGTAGCGCAAGCCTGTAGTTACAGCTACTTGGAAGGCTGAGGCGGAAGGATCGCCGGAGCCCAGCGGGTCGAGGCTGCAGTGGCCGGGAGCGACCACTGCACTCTAGTCTGAGTGACAGAGTGAGACTGTAACTCAAAAAAAAAAAAAAAAAGCCAGGCATGGCGGTGTGCACCTGTAGTTCCAGCTACTTGGAAGGCTGAGGCAGAAGGATCTCCTGAGCCCAGCAGGTTGAGGCTACAGTGGCAGTGAGTGTGCCACTGCACTCCAGCCTGGGTGGCAGACTGAGACTCCGACTCAAAAAAAAAAAAAGCACATGAAGAAATTAAAAGTATTCAAATAGCATGCATGATGGTGGTTTGGCTTAATTTTTAAAATAATCTAGCAAAGCACAAACTTCTATTGTCCAGGGAAAGTGATTGTTTCTATAGTACAAGGAAACTGTCCATATCATCTATCCATGTCAAAATAATATTGGAACAATGGTATAGGACGTTCCAACCCAAGGAGGAGGGATGTTACATATCATATTGCAAAGTTTAAAATATTTGCAACAGGTTGTCATTATATCTCTAGTAAGAGGCCGTGGAAATTAAGAGCTGGTGTTCAGTGTTTCTTTGCCTGGAAAACGGATGAAAGCAACAGAATGTTCTCCTGTCTTTTGAAACAGCCTCCATTTTCTCCTGCCTTGATGTGTTGATGGCACTGTTCAGTCTGGATATTAAAATGGCCTAGGCCAGGCGCAGTGGCTCACACCTGTCATCCCAGCCTTCTGGGAGACCGAGGCGGAAGGATCGCTTGAGCCCTTAAGTTCGAGACCAGCCCTGGGCAACATAGCGAGACCTCGTCTCTACAAAAAATAATCATAATAATAATTTTTAAAAATAAAATGGCCATGATAAGTGAAAGTCATCTGTAGGCCTTTCAGGTGAGATGCCACGCCCTCCTGACAACCCTGTCTCTCGCTACATCCCGGTGTGTTCTTTGCAGAGTGTGAACCCGTGGAAGCCATAGCCAAGTTTGACTACGTGGGGCGGTCCGCCAGAGAACTGTCCTTCAAGAAGGGTGCCTCCCTGCTGCTGTACCACCGGGCCTCCGAGGACTGGTGGGAAGGCCGGCACAACGGGGTGGACGGGCTGGTGCCCCACCAGTACATCGTGGTGCAGGACATGTGAGTAGCCTCCGTGGGGTGTGGCGGGGGTGGGGTGCCTGGGTGCTCTTAGGGAGGACTCCCGCCATTGTTCTTTGGCTGACTTGGGTCTTGGGAGGAAGGAGTGGGAAGAATGACAGAGATCGGCCTTCTGGGTGGGTCTCCTTCTTCGCCCCACGAAGGTCCCTCTGCTAGCGGTACTCAGGCCCGGGAGCCTTGGAGCAAAGACTGGTGGGAGGCAGCTTCTGAAGCATCCAGGCTCTTGGAAAAGTGACATGCAGAGCATGGTGACGGTGACACTCGTGCTGATGTCGGTGCACTGTTGAATTCCAGAGCCCCAAGAGGCGGAACGCCAAAGTCAGAGGGAATCACCCCAGCCTTTAAAAAAAAAAGCTGCTTTCTCTCTTTCGCTCTTCTCCCCCGCTTGGTGTCTCTCTCTCTCTCTCTCTCTCTCTCTCTCTCTCTCTCTCTCTCTCTCTCCCATTTCTCCCCCTTTCCCCCTCCCCCTCCTCCCCTTCTCCATCTCTCTCCCTGCCTCTCCCAAAGCATAGCAAAAAAAAAAATAGCTGTTTGCTCGGGAGAATGCTCTTATGTCAAAAATATTTAAAGACATGCGCAGATGGTCACAATATATTTTTTTAAAAGAAATCGTTTACAAAACAGTGTGCATAGTATCATCCCTGTTTTCTGAGATCAACACTTCATAATGCACTACCAACTCGGAATAGCCCTTCAAGGAAAAGAGAAATGTGCCACACCAAGTGTCTTGAGTGATGGATGAGTTGGCCTGATTTTAGAAATCTTGCAACGTGCATCTCCAAATCCAAGAAACATTATGTGTGTATAGACATGGAGTCATATAACTTCTAAAGTATATACATAAATGTGTTAACATAGAAAAAGTTTTATATAAATATCTATACAGTCATGTGCCACATAATAACATTTCTATCATCAGTGGACCAGATATATAGCAGTGGTCCCATAAGATTATAACACCTTATTTACTAGTACTGAACTACACACTTAAAAATGGTAAAGATTGGCCGGGCTTGGTGGCTCAGCCTGTAATCCCGCGCTTTGGGAGGCCGTGGTGAGTGGATTGCTTGAACCCGCGGGTTCGAGACCCACCTGGGCAACTTGGCGAGACCTCATCTCCACAATAAATCAAAAAAAACTAGCTGGGCGTGGTAGTGCACGCCTGTAGTTCCAGCTACTTGGAAGATGGAGGCGGAAGAATCGCCGGAGCCCAGCAGGTCGAGGCTGCGGTGGCCAGGAGCGGCCACTGCACTCGCCTGGGCGACAGAGTGAGACTCCAACTCAAAAAAAAAAAAAGGTAAAGATTACAAATTATGTATGTATATTTTACCTCAATTGAAAAAAATTTTTTTTTGAGTTGGAGTCTCCCTCTGTCGCCCAGGCTGCAGTGCAGTGGCATGATCACAGCTCACCGCAGCATCGATCTCCTGGGCTCAGGTGATCCTTCTGCCTCAGCCTCCCAAGTAGCTAGGATGACAGGCACCAGCTAGTTTTTCTGATTTTTTTTTGTAGAGATGAGGTCACACTGTGTTGCCCAGGTTGGTCTCAAACTCCTCCCATCTTGGCCTCCCACTGTGCTGAGATTGTAGTCTTGAGCCACCATTCCCAGTCTACAGCAATAAAAAAATGTTTTGAGGATTATAATACCCTATTTTTCCTGTGCGTTTTCTATGTTTTCTCTCCATCCATACCATTGTGTTAACGACTGCCTACAGTGTCCAGTACAGTCACATGCTAGGTGTGTAGAGGGCTGTGCCATCTAGGTTTGCATAGAGACACTCTGTGATGTGCGCACAATGATGAACTCACCCAAGGACTCACCTCTCAGAACATGTCCTGTTGTTAAGTGACACGTGACTGCAGTGTAAACACTACACACATCTGTGTACACACTCACACACATGTATCCCAGGCATGGAAAAAGGGTGTCCAAGGATATTTCCTAAACTTCTGGCAGTAGTTGTCTGGGTGTTCCATCATGGGTGAGGGCTATTTCACCCTTGTTTGCATACTTGAGATTTCCAACTTACCTGCAGTGAAATTATACTGGTTTTATAATGAAAAGAAAACTGTTGTGTTCATTAAAGAAAGACTTGGTACATCAATGCTGTCACTTATTATTTTTTTGTCTTCACCCATCTAGCCCAAGACCCTCACCCTTGATTCTTGCCGTTTCAGGGATGACACGTTTTCGGACACCCTGAGCCAGAAAGCTGACAGTGAGGCCAGCAGTGGGCCGGTCACTGAGGACAAGTCCTCCTCCAAGGACATGAACTCCCCAACAGACCGACACCCTGACGGCTACTCAGCCAGGTAAGGAGTCTGGTGACCAGGCCTGAAGCCCCACTCCCCTCGGAGGGCCATGAGAAGCCTCTGCGCCCCCCGCCCTGAGTACCACCCAGTGTGATCGGCCCTCCTGCCTTCTCTGTTTCTGTGGACATCTAGACAAAGAAAACGAGGCGAGCCGCCGCCCCCGGGAAGGCGTCCTGGCAGGACCAGCGATGGCCATTGCCCCCTGCACCCACCGCACGCCCTTTCTAACTCCTCGGTTGACCTGGGGTCTCCCGGCCTGGCCAGTCACCCCCGGGGCCTGCTGCAGGGCCGCGGCCTCAACCATGACAGTCCCGAGAGGAGGCGCCGGCCGGGCCACGGCAGCCTGACCAACATCAGCCGACACGACTCCCTGAAGAAGATCGACAGCCCGCCCATCCGGAGGTCCACGTCGTCGGGGCAGTACACGGGCTTCAACGACCACAAGCCGCTGGACCCGGAGACAATTGCTCAGGTACGTTGCCTTTAGCTGGGCGCTGCCTCGTAAGTGCCGGGCGTCATGGGGGCGGCGTGAAGGGCGCGCTGCCTGTAGCTGGGTTTTTGTATAGAACCGGCTGAAGAGGCCGGGTGTGGTGGCTCACACCTGTCATCCCAGCACTTTGGGAGGCCAAGGCAGGAGGATCACTTGAGCCCAGGAGTTCAAGACCAGCCCAGGCAACATAGCGAGATCCTGTCTGCAAAAACTAAAAATAAAAAATATTAGCCAGGTGTGGTGGCACATGCCTGTAGCCTCAGGAGTCTGAGGCGGAAGGATCACCTGAGCCTAGGAGGTCGAGGCTGTGGTGAGCCATGATCGCACCACTGCACTTCAGCCTGGGCAACAGAGTGAGACCCTGGAAGAATCTATATGTTAAGGAAACAGAAAGGAAATGTGCCCATTCTGTAACTCAGACCTGTCTGAGTCTCTTGGAAGAACCATTTGTTACTGAAGTGTCCAAACATGTTGGGCTCATGTTGACTTGAACAGAGACACGACAGAAATGCAGGACTTGGGATTTGAACCCATCGCTGGCGAACAGCCAGGAAAGTTAGGAAAAAGAAGAATGAGGAAGGACTAGTTCTGCCAGACCCTAAATGTATTCTCTTTTTTTTTTTTGAGACGTGGTCTTGCTCTGTCACCCATGCTAGAGTACAGTGGCACAACCATAGGTCACTATAGTCTCAAATTCCTGAGTTTAAACCATCCTCCCATCTTGGCCTCCCAAGTAGCCGGGACTACAGGCGCACGCCACCACGTCCTGCTCATTTTTATTTATTCATGTTACTTTTTTTGTAGAGACAGGGTCTCACTATGTTGCCCAGGCTACTCTTGAACACCTGGCCTCAAGTGGTCCTTGGACCTCAGCCTCCCTACATGCCAGGATTTCAGGTGTGAGCCACCACACCCGGCCCCTAAAGGAGTTCTAAAGCTAGCAGGACGGGGAGATTGGTGGAACTGACTACAGAGTCTCAGAACAGAAAAAGTAGAGCGTCGTTGCCCCTCCTTTTCTGCGGGAGATGCGTTTCAAGACCCCAGTGGATGCCTGAACCCGTGGACAGTACAAGACTCTACACATGATGGTGTTTCCTCTGCCTATATATACCTGTGAGAAAGCTCAATGTATAAATCAGGCACAGTAAGAGGTTCACAGAAACCAAGAATAAAATGGAACCATCTCCGTAATAGAAGTCATGTGAATGTCTCTCTCTCAAAGACCTTACTGCAGGGAATATTTGCAGACCGCAGTTGACCATGGGTAACTAGAAACGTGTACAGAGAAATCACAGATAAAGGGGAGGCAGCTTTAAGCGACGAAGACAACACTTTCAACTTAGGAAGCGACGGAATCAGCTGGAAATGATGTGGCTGATGGTGGCCAGATGACTGAAGAACACCTGCGGCCCTCCCAAACCCATCCCTATCCTCGCTTCCCAGCAGAGGCTGCAGAAAGGGGCTCTGTCGTTTTCCCCTAATGATCAGAACTGACAGAGTGAAACAATATTAAGGAATGTGTCCATTGTTTTCTGCCATTTTGCCCTGTGGTTCTTTCTACTGCAAAGGCCATCAGGAAAGATGTCTCTCGGAGGCGGTGAATAGATTCTGGGTTTGCCATTTGCATCTCCCAAAGCATCTCCCAGCTGCCACTGACACTTAAAAACAAACTAAACAGAGCCCTGCAAGAGTGGATGAGACACGGATGAAACAAACCAGGAAGGGTATTCAAGATGGATTCTTTTCATGAAAAGCGCCCAAGGAAACCTGTCCCGACATGATGAATTTCCAAGCTATTTTGAGTGTCCTACCTAAGAAGAACTTTGGATAGCAAATTAGATGATGTGAGAAGTTGAATGTGTTTTTAAATAATTCAGCGTACAACAATTTCTCGGCAGAAGTCACAAAGGCTTTTGACTGTTTTGTTTGTGTCTGATTCAAGTGATACGCCAGGGCTTTTGAGGCACATTTGGAATCAGTGATCTGTTGCCAGAGCTGCACTTAATGATGTGAGAAACCGGGGACAGTGCTGGTCACCACAGGCAGGCGGGACATAATTTGGGTTAGAGAGAAAGGGATTTATTTAGGTGTGGGGAGAGGAAGGCATCAAGAGGTCGGTTTAACCCTTTTGCTTGTAGAACCAGGAGATGTTTGAGTTGTGAATTATGAAAACAAAACTCGACAGATAACCAGACTCTGCCCATTCTCTTGGACGTAAATATCTGCAAAGAAACAAAAACCCGTATACTTAGCCACAGACGAAAATCACACGTGAAAGCAATCAACTGGAAGACGATGTCATGCTCACACAATGGCTTCCAGATCTCGCCTGTGTTTATCTTTCCATCTCCTGTCTTCAGACTTTCCCAGGAAGGATGCGTAAGCTTGCCATCACAGTGTTCATGCAAAAGTCATGCAAATTATTTTTTAAAAAGGAAATCAGGTCAGGCACGGTGGCTCACGCCTGTCATCCCAGCACTTTGGAAGGCAGAAGCGAGAGGACTGTCTGAGCCCAGGGGTTTGAGACCAACCTGGGCAACTTGGCGAGATCTCGTCTCTACAATAAGTCAAGAAGTTAGCAGGGATGGTGGTGCTTTTTAAGGCTGAGTGATACACCGAATTCTGTTTATCCATTCATCTATGGACGGCGTACACTCTGCCTTTTTTAAACAAATGCATTGTAACTCCCCCTTTACTATCTGAAATAAAGTGACTGATGATGTATCTAATTTGAAAAAATATTCAAAGCTCTAAATATCATATAAAAGAACAATCAAAGGAAATAAATATTGAAACAGTTATATGTATTTCAGCCAATTATTGACTACACTAGAAGATAAATGAAGTCATGAAATGCTTCCTCCTATGTGTAGAATTTCCATAAATGCAGCAATTAAAAATTAACACTGAGCAAGGTGTGGTGGCTCAAGCCTGTCATCCCAGCACTTTGGGAGGCAGAGGTGAGAAGATTTCCTAAGCTCAGGGGTTCAAGACCAGCCTGAGCAACATGGTGAGACCCCATCTCTACAATAAATTTTTTTTAAAAATCAGTCTGTCATGGTGGCACATGCCTGTGGTTCCAGCTACTTGAAAGGCTGAAGTGGAAAGATCACCTGAGTCCAGCAGTTCGAAGCTGTGGTGGCCGTGAGGGTGCCACTGCACTCCAGCCTGGGTAACAGAGGGAGACTCCGACTCAAAAAAAAAATGGGAGTATTAAGTTGAATTAATGAAACTCAAATTCCATGAAAGTTGTTCCCATTAGTGATAGAATTTTTGGCGGACAAGCCTAGGTCATGTCATTCCAATCAAAACAAAGAATAATTGATAGGGTAGTTGTATTCCTGGGCAATTTAACACCATGAAAATAATCTTTTGTGTTTATATATTTTAAAAACAGGTTCTAGGCTCAGGTTATTATTAATGGAGTTTTCACCTATAGTGAGGCCCCTACATACAGATGAGTTCCATTCTAAGAGTGCATTCATAAATCCGGTTTTTCATAGTCCAACAAAGCCTTGGTACCCACCTAACACAACCGGGTATGTATCAGGTTGACACAGAAGTTTGTAACATTTTTCACTTGCCCATGGAATGCAAGTGTCCCACAATGGTTGACTGGCACAGTTCATCAGATTTGCGCCATCACATTGGCCTGGATCCTCATAGATTACAGCATTTCAACAGTCTTCATCAAGGCTGATCGTCTTCCTGAATGTGGAGAATCACTCAGGTCAAAGTGGCCCTCCTTGAAAAGACAATGCCATCTTCTTGCTGTGCTTTCTCCCAGGGCACGCTCCCCTCATGCGGCACAAATGTCTCAAGCCACCTCCACTGCCTTGACTCCTCTGTTAAACTCAAACAGAAGATGACGACGCAAGTGTTCGTTTTTCTTCCATTCGACACTCTGTCTTCTTTAGCCCACAAATAGCACCGTCTTCAAATCTGCAAAATGCAAGATGTATTCACAAGCACAACATTGTCACTCCAAATGACAAATGATAAACAAATCCCCAACGCCGCAGTGTTGCCGTGCCAAACACAAATGCTACGGACTTATGCATCAGCCTAATAGTACTGTCCCATAATAGGTCTATAATACTTTTCACACAAATAATGCATAAAAACAAACACAAAAAATAAAGAAAACATTTTCAATCTTACAGTACCGTGAAAGGTGCAGTCGCACGCACAGGACAGTCCAACAGCTGGCATACAGGGACTTGAAATAAAGATTCTGCACAACTGTCCTCTGTACGGTCCTGCACAGTTAAGCGCACAGAAGCACAACCACTTGTAGAAAATGCGTGCACATGACAACGTACACCAGACAACTAGCTTACATGATTGGACACATGAACACACACTCACCTCTTCGAAAGTTCGCAGCCTTGGCAGGCTGAGGCAGAAGGATCGCCTGAGCCCAGCAGGTCGAGGCCACGGTGGCCGTGAGCATGCCACTGCCCTCCAGCCTGGGTGACAGAATGAGACCCTGACTCAAACAAAAAAAAGTTCGCAGCTTGAAGGTTTGTATGTAGGAGACGTACTGTGTACATGTTCATTCGAAGTTAGGCAATGCAACTAGGCGTGATGGTTTTCGTCTGTAATCCCAGGGCTTTGAGAGTCCAGGACGGGAGGATCACTTGAGCCCAGGAGTTCAAGACCATAATGGGCAACATAGCGAGACTTGGTCTCTACAAAAAATCAAAACTCAGCGGGGTGTGGTGGCATGAGCCTGTAGTCCCAGCTACTGGGGGGAGGCTGAGGCAAGAGGATCACCTGAGCCCAGGAGTTCGACGCTGCAGTAAGCCATGATGTTGCTACTGCACTCCAGCCTGGGCGACAGAGTGAGACCTCGAATCAAAAAAGTTATGGAAAGAGGTAAAGGAAGAAAAAAGTTAAGCCCAGTGGAAGACAATTCATCACGTATGAACTCCCCGGGCACTTGCAAGACATCGCATACATCTGTCTCCTGCCCCAACTCCCAATAATGTGACCGCATTGTGTGACATTAAAAAATACCCACATGCTGGGCTTAGGTGATCCTTCTGCCTCAGTCTTCCAAGTAGGAAAAAAGGAAGGAAGGAAGGAAATACACACAGGCCAGGCGCGGTGGCTCAGCCTGTCATTCCAACACTTTGGGAGGCTGGGGCAAGAGGATTGCCTGAGCGCGGGGGTTCGAGACCAGCCCGGGCAACTTAGCGAGACTTCGTCTCTTCGATAAATCAAAAATGAACTGGATGTGGTAGCGCGCACCTGTAGTTCCGGCTCCTTGGAAGGCTGAGGCAGAAGGATCGCCAGAGTCCAGCAGGTCAACGCTGGGGTGGCCGTGAGCATGCCACTGCACTCCCGCCTGGGCGACAGAGGGAGACTCCAGCACACACACACACAAAATACACACACACCCCGTGTTATAACAATGGCCTCCGTGGGGCAGTGCCGTATTCGCTGAGACCCCTGGACAGGAAGACCCAGGGGAGGCTGGAGCTGAACTCGGAACATTTAGGAGTTAAAGTACTTTGTAAGTGCTCAACAATGATTCGCTAAATGAATGAATGGATGAAGTCTGGTTTTTTAATTCCTATTCATATTTATTTCTTGAGACATGGTTGCAGTGTCTGAATTGAAAGTGTCTTTTACCATAAGTTGGACTGGGAGTCTGTATCCATCAATCAGCATGTAAGACAGAGACCACCTGAAGGCTCCCCAGGGCCTCGGAAAGACAAATGTTGGTGCCTGGCTCTGTGGACCACTGCCTCCCAGTCTCCTGAGCTGAGACAAAATAACTGAGTGATGGCGTTCTGTAGCCACTCGTGACTGTGACATCCAAACATTCATGTTCTTCCTAGTTCACGCCAAACAAATGCCCGTGTTCATTTAGCTAGTCCCAGACAGGACATTCGACAACATAGAAAAGCCAAGCGAACTCAGGTTATAAGCACAAAACTAAGGGACGTGATGGAGAGATGACCTCCGTCGCGTGCCCACCTCTGAGCCACCTCCCTCCGTGACCTTGGCTCCGCAGGTTTTTATGTCGTGCATGACTTGTCTGTGGGACCCTGGTCCTATGGTGGGGTTTGTTATTGGAAGAACAGTAGAATTACCAATGTATTGTGGCTTTTTTCCTTGACTAATGATTTGGTCACTGGGGGTGAGAAACAATCTGGTTTTTTCTTTCTTTTTTTGAATCAAAGTCTCTGTCACCGAGGCTGGAGTGCAGTAGCCGATCACGGCTCACCACAGCCCCGACCTCCTGGACTCGGGGGATCCTCCCACCTCAGCCTCCTGAGTAGCTGGGAGTACAGGTGCACGCCACCACACTCGGCTAATTTTTTTTGCTATCGGTGGAGACTGGGTCTCTCTATGTTGCCCAGGCTGCTCTCAAACTCCTGGGCTCAAGCGGTCCTCCCGCCTTAGCCTCCCGAAGTGCTGGGATTCCAGGCATGAGCCACGCACCAGGGCGGCCAGCTCACTTAGAAACAAAGTAGATGGGCTTCTCTGGGTTCACATAATTACGCAGTCGGTTCTCTCTCTGCCGATTTCTCAACAGGACATCGAGGAGACGATGAACACGGCCCTGAACGAGCTCCGGGAGCTGGAGAGACAGAGCACGGTCAGGCACGCCCCCGACGTGGTGCTGGACACCCTGGACCAGGGGAAGGCCGCGCCCACGCCCGCCACACCCACGGAGGCCCTGAGCCCCCTGCACGGCGCTGCTCTCCGGGGGTCCGAGCCCCCCATCCGCCGCAGCACCAGCTCCTCCAGCGACACCCTGAGCACGTTCAAGCCCCTGGTGGCACCCAGGATGGGCGTGCAGCTCAAGCCCCCGGCCCTGAGGCCGAAGCCGGCTGTCCTCCCAAAAACAAACCCCACCATCGGGCCTGCCCCACCTGCCCAGGGGCCCACAGACAAGTCGTGCACGATGTAAAAACCCGCGGGGCCGAGGTCGCTGAGGGAGGCGGCTGAGACGGATGCGCGACAGAGGTCACACTCCGTCACGTCCCTTCGTTTTGTGCTTAGAACCTGCGCTCTCTTGGCTTTTCTGTGTCGTCGAATGTCCTGTCTGAGACTAGCTAAATGCACACGGGCATTTGTATTTTGTAATTTTTTTTTTTAAAAACTGGACATAGCTTATGTCATTTTAAAGACAATAGAAAACAGCCGTACTTGAAAACCTGGCGCTGCACCCTTGTCACGAAGGCAACGCTGCCCGCACCGTACCGTGCGTCCCATGGAGGGTGGCCGGTGAGTCAGAGATGCAGTGGCCCGCGGGCAGGAGCCGGTCCCGGGTCTCACAGTGTGGTCTGTGGCACTTGGGTGCTGGCCACATGGAAGGTGGCGACGGCATGGTGCCTCCAACTCCGGGCACACGTGGTCCGCCCCATACTGAGACTTGGGGGTGTCACCATGGGACATTCTCCGGGGGCCCTGCCCACAGCTCAGGTGGGCTGTATGCTTGTCTCCTTCAGCGCTGTTTCTGGGGGTCCAGGTTAAAGACTCCATGGAAGGGGGCAGAACCCCTGCAGTTCTTGCCTGAGCTGGGTATGGGAACGGGGGGGATGCCTTCTCCGACGCGGCCAGGGCACCTTCCCCGACCACTCCCGGCGCCCCCGCTGCAGTCACAGAGGCTAGAACAGTCCCGTGTGAAAGGCACTCTAGTCACACTGCCCTTAGAGTCCTCCAAAGGTCTGTCCGACAACTGCCTGGAACATTCCCGTCTGCCCTCAAGCCCCCCATCTCCTCGGTGGAGATGGAGCAAGCAAGGAGCACCGTGACCTTGTCGCTCAGTGTCCTCTTTGTCCCTTTACACATGTGCCCAGAGCGGCCTGGTGGCTCATGCCTGGAATCCCAGCTATTTGGGAGGCCGGGGCGGGAGCATCGCTTGGGCTCGGGAGTTCAAGTTCAACCCTGGCAACCTCGCGAGACTGTCTCAAAAAAATCCTAGAAAGGCCTGATGATCCTAAATCCATAATGCCCTTGTCTTTGAGCCAACCCAGAGAGCTGGCTATGGTACTCGAGTCAGCGCCGGCCAGGGCACCGGAAGATTCCCTCGTGGTTCCAAACTTCGCCCAGCCTTGCACCTCAGAAGCAAGACTTTTTTCCCCTCCCCGCCTTCTTTTCTCTCTCTTTCTCTCTCCCTCTTCCCCCTCTCCCTCCTTCTCTCCCTCTCTCCCTCTCCTATACTCAGCTGCCCTCTCCCTGGCATCCCAGCACACAGACAGCTTTTCTTTAGCCCATATTTATACTGCATTTTCCCTCTATCCTACAACAATGTGCTTGGAGTTCAGTTGTTTTCATGACGGAACAAAACACCATTTTCTTTCAACAGCACCTTTTGGACATAAATAAAAGCAACGTTCCCTGCCTTCAAGTAGACCTTGCAGCCAACGGTTTGGTTGAAC
>CAUYQG010226031.1:0-44024 GCA_963574415.1 Tarsius wallacei
ACCAGGCTGTCCATCAAAAGAGGACTGGATTTTTAAAAGGTAGTACATATACATGATGGAATACTACGCAGCCATAAAAAAGGACAAAATCATGAATTTCTCAGCAACCTGGATGGAACTAGAGTCTATAATACTGAGTGACCTCTCACAGAAACAAAGAACTGAGTATCACATATTTTCACTCATATAGTAGACCTTGACGACTGACAGTGGTGGGAAACTATCGGGGGGAGAGGGAGATGGGATTAATGGTAGTAAATATCTGTCTGGGGATGGGGAGACACCTCTTATCAACAAGGGTGCCTGAACGAAGCATATTTGTATACCTAACCCTTAACTGTACCCCACAATATCATAATAAAAAATATTGAATACATTAAAAAAAACAGATTTCCTGAATATATGCTTAAGAAATTGTACTGGTTTCACCATCTATTCAGTAATTAGGTTTTATTGACTCTATTCACCAAACTTTTTAATAATGGTACAGAAAGTTTGAGTCTCAAAGACATTGAATCCAAAAAGTAGTTTGATGATTAAAATGAAGATTCACAAACTATGTCATCTTGGATGTGTACAACTGTGCAGCTGAGTATTTCCAAACTGAAATAAGATGCCCATACTGCCTGTAAATTTAATGTGAATATTCTATGACCAGCTTCAAATCTCATCCTTTATCTCAGTATAGTATATCAATATATTGAGCCATAGAACTGTTGTAGAAAAAATTTCAAAACAGAAGCAAAACCCTCAAACGCAGCAAACTTTAAATGTAAATCAATGGAAAAGAAGGAGTCAATTCATTCTCAAATTTAAAATATATAAGAATTTGTAATGTGCTTAGTTATTTCAACAAGCTAAAAATCTTTGCTTCACATATGAAAAAACAGAACCAATGGTGCCTTTTATTTTTTGGCATAATTTCTAGACAAAAGTAAGAATAATGGATCAGTCCTAGAGATCTACATGTTCTCAAAACTGAAAAATCAGCAGCCACAAAAATCTATGCTTACTTGAATGTGAGTATGGAGTGAGTAAAGATTTTCTTTTCATTAGAAAAATGTAAAACTTTGATAATAATGAACTTGTTATCATCCAATTTGAGCTGTCAAAGCTGCTATAACTTCGCACATAAGTTGTAGGATCCTCGGAGCTAAACCCAAGTAGTTCTATCTTTTCCTGCCCTGGATCCTTACCCATTTACTAGTCTTCTAAGTGTGTGAGTACATGAGGACAACTTTATACACCGAGATGATAACAGGAAATTGAACTGAAGATGTTAAAAACATGCCTTCTCTTTCGAGTGGAAAGACTGTTCTTTTTAAATGCAATTTGAAGGTATTATGTTTACTGGAAATCTAGTTGTTTTGCTTCAAAAATCTTTTACATAATAGATAAACAAATTAATGCAAAGCCCAAAAAATCCCCATATATCCAATGAATATTTTGAAAATGAAGTACTATTAGGCAAAAGGAAAATTAAATTGCTCATATACAAAGTAAGCACCTTCTTTTTGGCTAAAATAAATGATCTATTTAATTCTAAAGTAAGTCAAAATTTCTAACCCCAACAGGTGGCTTCACGTTGTTCTACCACTAAATCACTAAACTCAAGTTTGTTCACATTCTGAGCTTTGGATGGAAATAATTTAAAAACCATAACACAATGTCTAGACTGAGAATGTTTTTAGTCACAATGAAAATAAAGAATGACATTAGCTAGTGATGAATTCTGACATTTTTATGATCTTAATGAAAATGTTGTTGAATATCAAGTCACAACCATATTAAAACTTTTTCCCCCCAAACCCCAAGCATTATATTTGCTATACATGAGGAAAAAACTTCCATGAATTGTGCTATTTACTTGTTTAAGCTGAATTGAACAATTAGTTTGTCTAAAAAGAAAAATTCTTTACACTCTAGGCATCTATTTTAATTTCAGATAAATAACAAAAAACTGTATTACCTTTTTTCTTATCATCTTACATTTGTTCTAAGTTTAAAGTGGCATCTATGATTCTCCATTCACCATAAAGCATTATCTCGGATAGAAAAATAATCTTTCTAAATTGATGTTCTGAATTAATGGGCATGTTTTAAAGGAGTTATTTCAGATGGACTTTTAAAACATGAATAATAAATTGGTCATAAAGGGCACGCATTAAGCTAGCATTTAGAATAATCTTCATGAACACAGGAAAGAAGATAAAAGATAGTTCACCCAATATTTTATTGACATATTTGGGCAAAAGACTAAACATCATGTCAACCATCCAGAAATGCATCCAGAAATGCAATTTATTTTTAGAGAAAGTAGACTCTGTAATCAAGGTCTCAGATTTCTTCAGTTCTTATTCAAATAAAAGGTAAGATTTTTCACATTTTCAGTTTTTTGCCCCACAGCAAAATGAAAATCTGAACTCCAAATGATCAAATCCTCAAATGAAGAAATATTTGAATCTAGAATGAAAAATCAATTTTTACTTGTCACTTAGGGAAATACCCATTCTTTTTGCAAGTTTTATATTCAGAATCGTTCTCATTAATTTGCTCTTACAATTTTATTTTAATTCACTAGTTATCTTGAAAGTGACTCACGTGAATTAGTAGAAGATCATTTATGTATAAAAAACATGACAAATTAAACTAAAAATTACAATCCTTAATTTCCTGTTAAAAATTTTCACTTCAAACCTGCAATTATTTAGAAAAACTTTCCTAAATCATGTAGAGCAAGCCATATATTTAAAAAATTAGTTTTTTTACCTTATATAATTCAAATTATATTTGTCTTGCATTAAACTAACATATCAACTCATACATTCTTTCAATGCATACATATTGCACACCTGTTCTGAGCACTAGGCACTGGGGAGTTAATGGTGACTAAAATCAGATCATTCCCGACCCTCACATAACTCACAGAGTAGAAGTGGGTGGGTTTGTGCAGTCGTTAACAAAGTTATCATAAGAGTGTGATTATAAACTATAGTGAGAGATATGAAAAGAAGCAAAATGATTCTATCAGAGAATATAATAGAGCAACTTGGACTCAGCTAGTGTTGTCAGGATATTGATTTGAGTATTTTCTTTCCAAAAGTCCAAATAGTAATTGATAAGGTAAGTCAACATTAGATTTGTCTCAAACTGAAATGGTCTCTGCAGACATGGAATTTCTTTGAGATTCTCCAGACTATGCCTTTGGCTAAATATAAGCAGACAAGACAAACAAACTTGAGAGCAAGAATGGAGTTCAAAGAGCATTTATTCCAATCCTCTTATCATATGGATGAGGGAAACTAATCATGAGAGAGGGTAAATAGCTTGCTTGTGTTTTCACTCAGTGACAGAGTTGAAATTGGAACCCATCATGCTAAAATCTTGTCCAGTGTTTGTCCTTCTTATTTCTACTACTCTGGGTCTGGTTTATCTAATGTTGTCTACTCTGATGCATGGAGGCAATAACTGGAATAGCAATACGATAATCAAGCCTGGAGAATATTCATGAGATAACAATTGTTTTATGAATACAACCTATCATTCAGCTCAAGTCACTGGTGAATGAAAACAATATATAGCTTTGCACACAGTTGAACATCTTGGTAAGTTCCCAATTACTTACCATATTTCATCCTTTACTCCAATTGTGTGTGTTTGTACACATTGATAACACCTCTAACTTTATTGATTCTGACTTTAACTCATGGCCAACTCCATGTTTAATCTTGCTTCTGTACTTATTTGCCTTCATCCAAATGAATATTTTAAAATAGATGTTATTTTTTAGAGAAGTTTTTAGTTTACAGAAAAGTTTCATAGAAAGATCGCTCAAATAAAACCCTCACTCCCCGCTCCCAGTTTCTCCTATTGTTAACATCTTGCGTGTGGTCCATTCATTTCAACTGATAAACCACAGTGATGCATTATTTTTAACAAAAGTCCATAGTTTACATTAGGGTTCACTCTGTGTTGTACAGCTCTTTGGGTTTGGACAAATGCATAGTGTCCTGAATCCACCATTATGGTACCATAGTTTCATTGTCCTAAAAATACTCTGTGCTCTGCCTGTTCATTTTTTAGTTCACTAAACCCTCACAATCATTGATTTTTTAATGTCTCTATAATTTTGAATATGTATGTGTGTGTTGTGGTAAAATATGCACAATATATAATTTACCAGCTTAACCATTTTTTAGTGTGCACTTCAGCGGCATTAAGTACATTCACATTGTTATACAATCATCACCACTATCTCACTGTCCCTTTAATAGTTTTGCCTTTTCCAGATTGTCATGTAGTGGGAATTATACACTATGTAGCTTTTTCAGAATGTCTTATTTAACTTAAATATGCATTTAAGTTTCCTCCATGTCTTTTTGTGAAGTCCTTATTTTTATCACTGAATAATATTTCATTGCATAGATGTAATATCGTTTGTTTATCCTTCCGCTACTCACATCATCTCGATTGCTTCATCTTGGCTGCTTCCAGGTTTTGACAATTAAGAATAAAGCTGCTAAAAACGCTCATGTGCAGGTTTTTGTGTGGATGCAAGTTTCCAACTCATTTTGGTAAATACCTAAGAGTGTGATTGCTGGATTATATGGTAAGTCTAGGTTTCACTTTGTAAAAAGCTGCCAAACTGCCTTCCAAAATAGCTGTTCTATTTTGTATTTCCAACAGGCATGAATGAGAGTTCTGGTTGCTCCATATTTGGTGAAACATTTGGTGTCAGTGTTTTGGACTTTAGCCATTCAAACTGGTGGTATCTTTTTTAAATAAATGGAATTTTAGCACTTTCCCAAATTAAAATGTTGAAGAAATGCCTCAGCACAATAAAAAATGGTTAGAGAAAATTCTTTATTAAAATGAACCCTGGCTTGTTATTGGCAAAGCTTGTCAACCAGTAGATCTGGTCTGCTGTGGACATTTATTGGATCCATTTCATCGATCTTTAGCACTCTCTCACCCCAAGGCAAAGTAATTTATCTCAACTCTGAACTCTCACAGCACCTCAGCATCTTGTACTTAAGCATATTATTTGTTTAACATTGTAACAATGTATGCTATGCCCGTCTTCCTCGCTGGATTTTGAGGTAAAAAAAGACAGGCAGCCTGATATAACTGCCTCTACATCCCTGTGCCACGCACAGTGTCCATATATAGTAGTTACCAACTTACATTTGTTTCTGATTGTGACAGATATTAGAGTAGGACATGGCAGACCAATCCAAACTCATTCTGGTCTTCGGTTTTTCTCATTTTCTCTCTAACATTTTTGTCCTGAGTGATTGGTTCAATTTTTCCCTATCCTCACACTAGATCAAGGAGGGGCACTATTATGAAAGAATCACCAAATAGGGGTAGGAAAAAAAAGACTGAGAGATGAAAAAACAATATAGTCCAAAAACAGGTTACTGGGCCTTACAAAAAAAAAAGGTGAGGGGAGTGGGCCTTATCACTCTTTCTCTTTGTTTACCTGCCTCTGTGCTAGAGTAACTAAATCAGAATCTCTGTTACAGGCATTACACTTTTGGGGATGACAGGCAATCATTCACCAAAGCCCTAAGTAAAAATGGCTCTATGGAGATTTTTTTAGAGATTTTCTCTGGCAGCTCCAGCGGGTATTTGGGAAAACAAATACATTTTCCAAATGATTATTTAACACTTGAGATTCTGTATTGTAAAGTGTTTCCCACTTCATGGGGTAAGTTAATAGTATTAACTCCATTTCCTAAATAAGTTAGGGTTGCAGCTGTTTTAGATGTTATCTTCAAAACAAAAGTATAATTGCTTGTGTGATATTATGATCAAATAGAGGTTCCAAATGGACCCTGATGTATCATCATCTTAAAATGTAACATGAATTAGTAAATAAGCAAAGGGAGGAAGATGAAAAGAAGTAATCACAGTATAGCTGAGAATTCCTGTCGGAAACTTTTTTTTTTTGTATCTTTATATAGGATGTCACAAGAATGAGAACCGAATTTTGAGCTGGTGAGGGAACCAGAAAAAAATTCCAGCAATTTCTGGTAGTCTTTGGCAGTGTTAATATGTAGTACTTTAGCTTAACTAGTTAATTAACAAGACAAAGTAGCTTCCTGTATGGTAATAAAAGGTCTTCCAACTTTGGAAACAGATACTTTTTCCTCCAGAAATTCCATCACCATCATATAAAATGAGCACTTATAAATGAAGGAAATTACTGAGGTTTTTGGTTTGGTTTGGTTTTAGATTCCAAAAGCACTGGGTCAGATTTGATATAGAATACATTATGTGCTTGTCAGTATCTATAATATAGGCTCACCAAGAAAAAGGTGTAGGGGAAGATCAAGACCTACAGTTGTCTCATGAGCGCTTGGAAAAGAAGGGAGACTTTTAAACTGCTTGGGAATGAGAGCAAGCCATAGCTTTCAAAGAAAATTTGGAAATACTATACAGAACTCTGAAAAGTTTGTCAAAAGTAGTAAAAGGTAGAAGGGTCTGACAAGGTCAAATAATAATCACACATCCAAGTATTTGTTTCAATTATTCAATAGCTGGATATAAAAAATGTGATTCAAAATTTCTTTTCTACAATTTATTGATAATATCCATCAACAGATAAAGACTGTTAGTGCAAAGGATTGAAATGATTTCAGATCTATGTTACCAGTTCTGCACATGCAATGTGAAGACCCCTAGTTATATTTGGCAGTTGTTTAAATGGTTAGAAAATCAAACGTTTGTTTTCCAAGCAAGTTTTATTTTTTAAAAGAATTCCTGGGCTTATTAGAGGTTTTTAGGATGTAAAACATGGTTTTAGGAACAAAGAAGCAATCAGAATTTCAAAATGTTATGTCAGGATGAAAAATGCCATTATGATCATCAAACAGCTACTAAAGAGAACTGTTAATCTCAGGGGAATAACTTCTTTCAAATTCAGACATAGTCAAATAATCTTGGGAAAGGTGTATGGAGCTCTTTAAATGTTTGTTATACTAAATTCTGCCGCAAATTATGTTAAAAGGAAAATATCCCTGAGAAATCAGCATTCCTTTAAACTTCAGCAACTAGAGTGCATCCCATATCATGTGGGATGTGGAGTTGGATAAAGATTGTCTAAAGCATCCTATACTTTTCCCCCATGAAATAGCCCAAGAGTTTAAAGCAGTGGGTTTTGTACTTTGGAGGTTTGAATTACACTTCAAAACAATATAATTTTTTGCTGCACACTTGAGGAAATTTAAAGACTCAAAATAGCGCTAAGCAAGTCAGCGATTATTACAACACAATCTCAGATTTCACAGGACTATAAATCATCTTATAGATAGAAAGCACTAGTCCCTTGGTTGTTCTTTAGTACTGTGGTTACTCTGTTTACTGCCCTAACTGTGCCCATAAACTTCCAAAGCAAAGTTCTGGAATGTCCTAGTAAACATGCAGCATTTTTGGTTTGTTTGTTTTTAGTGTTCTGCGACATTTTGTTGCAGAAAACTGTAGCCAGCTTCTCATTGTGTTGTCCAACTTGCTCAGTTGGGCTAATATCTGGGGATGACTCTACAACCGTTGACATTGATACAGACCCCACTCACACCTTTCATGCCAAAAGTTTTCACTGTCTTCTGTATTACAAGATACCATAATTTGCACATAGCTCCCTCTTGCTCAAGTTTTCAAGTTGTTCCACATAGAACATTTTTTAACTTCAAGGTACTAAGGAGCTTGGAAAGCCAAAACATTATTCTCTGAGCTGTCTGCTATGTCTTCTCTTCTTCATGTAAATTAGTAAACATCAGGGGCAGTCTGCTTTCTTTATTTTCAAAACAAAGCCTAAATAAATTCGACACAGTGATCAAAATTTGGCAGCTCAGTGTGCAGTTTTGCAACATGCTGGTTGGGTACCCTTGCTTTAAAATACTCAAGGTCATTTCCACAGTGAAAGTCCTAGAAATTACTGGGCTTGAAACACCCTAAGCCTGGTTTGGGCTCTCCTCCCTTCTCTTCTCCTCTCTCCTCTCCTTTCCTCTCTTTAAGAGCTCAATTATTTTATTCTTTTAGCCTCTCCTTTCTGTTTGCTCATTGAAAAGAAATGAGAAACATTTTATTTCCGCCAAATCTATAGTAGAAACCATAAGGGAGATACCAGGAGAGCTCTACTTGCTACAGTTCCTACCAGCTGATCCCATGTCTACTACACTCCCCATCTCTCTCTGAGTCTCTATCTCTTCTCTTGCTCTTTTTCTCAATTTTCCCCTTTTTCTCCATCTGAAGTTATAAGTGTAGGGGAAATATCTTAGAATATTAGGTCCTATCTCCATCATGCAGAGGATACTATACGTTTTCATGGAATTATTTCTTCTTAAAATGCAGGTGCATTTCATTAGAAAGACTCTCAAGGCATGGGAGAATTAGGTAACTAGATACAAACTTTATAGTTCTTAAAGTATGCTTAAAGGAATACAATAGGGTAGTCTGGGCACATAACATGAATCAGATAAATCAGGTGCAACTCTATCCAAAGACAAGGTCAAAAAAATTTTCATGAGTATCTACCCTGAAATACATAGTATAAGAAAAGTCCCAAAGAGTTCTATGAAGCAGAGCAATTATACACAATTTTTTTCCCTGAAAATTGCCTCTTAGAGTCTAATAAATACATTTCACAAGTAAGCAAAATCTCTTATTTGTTAAATTTCTTTTTAGATCTTTGTTGTTTGTTCGTGGAATTTGGGACTAATAACATAAGCTTATTTCTTACCTGTTTTTGACAATTTATGCCGTTACCACCAACCTGAGTGAAAAGCTCTGCAAAGGACTGATTTATGGTCTTTCAGTAGACAAAAGTAACCAAACCACACTTCATAATATTGTTTGTGTCAAGAATTCCAGTGGGCAAAAGTCACCAAACCACACTTCATAATAGTGTTTGTGTCAAGAATTGTAAAAAGCATTAAATTATGTTATGATATGTTTAATAAACTATCAAAGAAACTTCAATTCCTCGGAGCAGATACTTTTTTTTGAGGTAAACTTGCTCCAATATTTGGGTTTCTTAGATTTTTTAAATAACTATCATGGTAGAGAAGTCTCTTGACTTATTAGGTACTTCTGATATGTGCTTTCGTTGGACCAAAGACCTTTCCAACTTACCACTCCCCACCACTTGTCATTTCACATCTGTGTGACTTTATTAGTATCACACTAATATCTATTCCCATTGGAGTGTAAGTTCCAGGCTAGCAGGAATCCCGTTTCATCATTGTATTCTCAGACCTAGCACAGGGTCTGAGCACATGGTAGATGTCAATGCATATAAGAGATGCGAGTCTCTCACCTCACTCCCTACTTTGGGTTTGTAGCAGAACAAGGGTCATTTAAACAGATTATCTCAGTCATAAAAGGAGACATATATTAGGAAGAAGACACTGAACTGATATCCCAAGGGTCTGGATTTTAGGTTCAACTCTGCTAAATTGTTCTTTGGTTTGTGGTCCTTAGTTTTCCCATCTTTAAAATGAAGTTACTACAAAAAGAGAGATTAAGATCGCTTCCAGTTCTCTAATTGTATGGTTCTCACTGTTACCGGAGTAGAAGATTGCTTATTCATTCAATCAGTGAATAAGCAGTGTCAAGTACAACAGGCAATGATAATACTATTGCCTGTTGTACTTCGAGGACCAAACAGATCTTGGTCTTAAGGTCCTAAGTCTAGCTAAGATTATTTTTCAAGTAATTCATAGCACTCAACTTCCATACTTCATTTTTCTGCTTTGAAATGTGTGAGAAATATGCCTTTTTTTTTTTTTGAGGAAACGTTGGAAAAAAGGAACAAAATAATTGTAATGTTCTGGCAAGGTGGATATTAAATTTCATGGTGACTATTTTATTTCAGAACTAGGTCATTTTCATCGTATTTATCTACTGTGTTAACTTATGCGGGCTAACAAGGTCAGACATGGCCTGTAACCAACAAAGGCCAGATCCTGAAAATTTTGATTAGTTAACATTGCCGATGATAAGACTGATCACAGTATGGAATGTAACCACACATACATATTTGAAATGATAAAATAAAGAACTTGTCTCCTTTACCAATGGAAAGGTTCTGCATGCAAAAGACTTAATCATTTGACCTCTCTTATACTCTGGACACTTCTTCTGGCTCTTCCCCCATGTGAACTTATTAAACACCTTGTGCATCTTGAACATGAACATCGTTGCCTATTTTTCACCTCCTACACATAGTGTTCCTTCTACCTCAAGAGTTCTTTTTTCCCAGGTTCACCTGGCAACTTTTTACTCATTTAAATTCTCAGATCAAAAAAATCGCTTTCTCTGTGATGTTTGTCTATAAATCGCTGGATTCTTAAGGACAGGGGCAGTATCTTATTTAACTTTAAATCAGTTAGCAACATCTAGCAAATTCTGGGAAGAGCAGGTGCTTAAAAAATAAATAAATGATAATTAGTTCAGTCTTACATCTCTGCCTGTTTTTCTTAAAGTGCTTGCTGGGAATACAGGTAGCAGCTCATTACACAAGCCACCTTTCTCTGTTCAGAATTTTGCACTAGTGGAGTCTAAAATTTTTAAGACCCAGCTGTCTTTGAGTTATCCAAGTAAAAAACTGACATACACCTGAACAATTCTTGACAGATAAAAAATGCTTTGTTCAGAGAACTTAAAATGAGCAAATGCTTCTTCTTCTTCTTTTTTTTTTTTTTTAACAAATCATTCTCTTTGAGGCTGAGGATTTTTTTTTTAAATTTTAGGTAATTTTCTAAGAGAGTTCAACGTGAGTGGAGTTAATTAGGAGAAAAATCCATTGTGTCATTATTGGCTATAGAATACTTCCCAGAGTTGGACATATTTGGAGGACAGTCTCCTTAGTGAATAATCTTAAAGAGCAAGAAAATATGCAAATTTTCTCATATAACTTAAAGTTAGTGCATATCATGACTAAGAAGGTTTACTAGAGGAGTTGAAAATCCTCATGACACAGCAAAGTCTCAACTAAAGCACTGCCTACTGGAACCCTTAGTCAAAACTATTATTTTGCATACTGAGCTTTTAAGAGAAAGAGTGAAACAAAGAAAATAAATTCATATCCAGAGTTTTATGTAAGTAGAATTTCCTAGAGTATGGTCTGAAGTCAGTATACACCTGGCCCAGATGTCTGATTAGCATTTTATTCATTCAACAAATATTTATTGAGCATATACTATATCCCAGGAATTGTTCTAGGCACTGGGACCACAAGAGTGAACAAAAGAGATAAAAATGTATGACTTTGTGGAGCTTCAATTTTATCGAAGGGAGACAGATAATAAACAAAGTATCAGATAAAAAATAGAGTTATGCTGCATGGTGAAATCACTCACTGGGTAAGCAATAGTTGAAGATTTTTCTGAGTTTGTTCCAGTTGAAGACATAGCAGTGGATGGCTTGGTAGAGACATCTTTTTTTCCTCCGAACTCCAGTAACGTTTTATTTCTCTATTGTAGGTATTAATGGCTCTGAATTATCAACTTGTCTCTCCTCCCTCACTAGAATTGTAACTTCTTCAGAAGAGCATGTTTCTTTTATCTTTACATCTGTGTGCTCCTTTCTTTTTTTTTAATACCTTCCTCTGGCTTCTGAGGAATCATACTCCCTTCAGCCTTTTTCTATTTTCTTCCAACCATTGGTCCCTACACAGTTTTTCTGTTCAAGCCTAAAATACTGATGATTGTCAGAGTTCCATTAATCTCTTTTTGGATTCCCATTTCCTCTCTTAATGATCCTATTATTCCCACAGCTTTAATCCCCATCTGGTAAGTGTCAACCTCCCAAACTACTTTTGTAGCCCAAACCTCTCTCTCTGGACCATACAAAACTAGTCTCTTCTATTCAGGCTGATTTATGATCATCAGGACCTGAATGTCCTATGAACCTCTAAGAGTCCACATATTTGGAGCAACTGGTCATCTTCCCTCCCTCAACCTGCTTTATGTTCAGTGTGTTTGAGATCAGTGAATGACATCACAAGTGACCCAAGCTAGAAGCCTGTTTCTATTTTGACTCCTCCTTCCTTTTCCTCACCCTATAACAAATCCATTGTTCAACTTCTGTAGAGTAGTTGAAATCTCTGTACACTTATTTTAATCCCTACTGCCACACCTCAGTTTAGTCTATCGTCATTTGATATCTAAATTACTACAGTTCCACTTTTCTCAGGAAAACCCTCAAATATGCATGAAATACAAGGAAGGCCCTTTATAAATGTACCCTTTTTCTTCCTCTAGACTAATCTCTTTCTCTAATCCCACATATGATGTTACAGCAGAAAGAACCACTTGCAGTTTTCCCAATGTACTGTGGGCTTTCTCTTACCTTCAGGTACATGCAGTTCTTTATGACTAAAGGAAAATCTTCCATCAGGATACAAGCACATGGCAGTTTCTAAAAAGTCAACTGTGCTCATTTTTACTCCAAGACAAACCTCACTGTCCCACCATCCCTTTCCTTTCCTAACATTGCCCTGACACCAAGTCTCACTCTACCAAAAGTGCAGAAGCAGGTAGTCTCTCAGTTCTATGATAGACAGAAAATACCAGCAAAGTTCTATAGAGCACAGCTCGTAGCCAGACATTTGTATTATGGAATGTAAATTGCTCTGTCTTTGAAGATCATATTTTAAATTGCACAGAGCTACAAAGAACCACAAGGTACCTAGAACAACTCTTATCCAACCAGAATGGGAATGATGCGCTCTAGGCCATTTTTCAGTTTACATAATTATCTTTCCAGGCAATAAGATACTTGTCTGAAATAATAACCATATCAATAATCCAACCTCCATGCTCCTGCTTCAACCTGAAGTATCAACTTCTTTGTGCTTTTTGATGAACTCAGCCTGCCAGATACTGTCAATGTCCACTTATGCTTCACCCAAGCCCTTTTCCTGCCACTTCCCAGTATCAGCTATGGGAGCTAGAAGACCATGTCTAGGAATGTTTCTGTAATTGCTTTAACACAGAAAATATACAATTAAAGGAAATGAAGATCTTTTCATTTTTTCATTCACCAAATGGTGCCTTCTACCCCATCCAAGCTGCCCTAATCACAAGAGTTGGTTACATATAACATAATTCTGGTTCTATGGAGAGTGGACACAAGAGCATGTTTGTTGGTCAGGCTGAAGTTTAGTAGAGATGATGATGACACTAGGAGAGGAAGAAAATAACTTCTGCTCCTTACCCATCAGGGGTTATTTATTTTACCACTAATATGTCTTTTTTTCTTTGGATGTTAAGTGATCTCCTTTAGCTTAAATTTTAACTTATATGAAATGATTGTTTGTACAACTTATCTTTGCTACCCAATCACTTCTTTATCAGTAACAAAAACAAAAACCTGAACCTCTTGATGTCCCTGAGAAATGTAATATGACGGTGAATGTTACTACTAAGAATTGGCTTCACGTCAGTGGGAAAAAAAAAAGTGAGCATACCCACAAGAGATTTTAATGCTAGGTAAAAATTAGCAAGGTGACTGTGTAGCTCTAAGAGTGTAGACACCACCAATTTTCAGATGCTATTATTATTAACTAACTTTTGTATCATTTCTTTTTAATTGTTCCTTTGTTAATACAAATGTTAAGGTTCTTATAACTGGAGATATCAATAATTTTCAAAATGTGTGTATACTTATTGTTAAAAATAAAAATAGTCTCTCATTTTAATCCAGTTTACCAAGTATCATGTCTGAGCAAACCTTTTTGCTATTAATATTTACTGAAACACATGCTACGAACCCTTACCAAAACTTTCTAGGGGAATGATCCTCAAAGATAAGAGACATATTCCCCCCACCCCATCTCTTGACGGAGAAAGACCCACTAGGCCATGGTTCCTGGAGGGTTGCATGTTATCACAAGCTACACAGCAAACAGGAAAGCCTGCATGGGGGTGTAGAGAACGCACACATCCTAGGGGCCCACCATTAGCTGCTGGAATTAGCTGCACAATTAATCCAGTCACACCAAATTGTCACCAAGGGTGACAGAGATTCTAGATGAAACTTAATGAACCATTTTCCATTTTACTATAATAACCATGTGTTTATAGACACGCTTGACCTAACCCTGAGATGGACATATGCTTACTTGCAGAATCTTCTGAGTTGGTTGATGCATTTAAATAATGGAAATGTGATTAATGACAACAAAATGTCTTTCTCAGAACAGTGCCTTGTCAACATCATCCAGTTAGCCTGACTTGTCAACAGCTCCCCAAAGGACAGATATTTAAACTATTTGTTAATTTTAGCTAGACTTTGTTCTTTAGTATAAAGCAAAATAACTGTCAGAAATATACTAGACATTTAATTTTTAAAAATGTCATTATCAATTGAAAAATTGTCATTGCCATAATTTAAGGTGGCATCAGCCAATTATACATTTGTCAGATATTAATTCTCATTTCCTAAAACATGCAAGGTGTGGTTTCTGTTTGAAATATGGAACCCAATTTCTCTTTTATTACCTCTTATGAGATATGACCTCCAAAACTACTCAGAAAATACTTAATAGCTATTAAGGCCATTTAAAGAGATACAAAACTAAAGGATTGGTATTCCCTGTTTTCAAGGAGCTTACCATATGATCAATCAGTGATTCTCAAGTCTGAACTGACATCAAAATAACATTGGGATCCAGGTCTTTGGCAGAATCTATACAAGCTTGAACAAGTCTAGATTATAATTTGTCTCACTATTAACTCTACAGATTCATTGTAACAGATTTAAGCTTAGTTCTAAAAATAATTATAACCAAATAAAAATAATGAATAAGTATAATAGTAATATTTAATATTAGTGTTAGAGAGAAGCAAGACTGAAGCAAGAACCCACAATTTCTGTTCTGATAACCATATAACATCTGATAATTAGTGTATGGAATAGTTATGTTTGCCCACATCTATTGGAAACTCCACATCATCATACTAAGCTATATTATAAAGGGTTCTATTCAAAGTAAACTTAATTAATCCCCATAATAAAATCACTTCCTAGAAAATTAGCTTCTCAAAGAAGATTATTTACTCTTTTAATTTAGCAGCACACAATTGAATGTCCTTACAAAAATATGTTGTTAATACTAATAATGAAAGCCAACATTTATTGATCACTCAATATGTGCCAGGCACAGAGATAAACACCTTGTATGATTATTATTTTATGCCTCACAATAGCCCTGAGACAGGTGTATTTTTATATTCAATTTACAGAGGAGGAACTGAGGCTCAGATTGTCTCAGTTGCCTAGGATCACACAATAGGCAAGTGGTAGAGTCGGGATAAGCCCAGCACTGTGTCCAGAGTGGATGCTCTGGGCTACTTAAACTACATCTGAGACATGAAGAAGGTGCTAAACAGAATGAACAAGAGAACCTACCTCACTCACTCTCGGGATGAAAGATAAATAAAGGGATGAACAAATGAATGGATGGCCTGCTTTGCCAAGCTCTACTAGAAGCCACATCTCAGGGCTATCAGTTAATCTATCATTGTAGGCCAGGGGTGGTGGCTCAAGCCTGTAATTCCAGCACTTTGGAAGGCCAGGGCAAGAGGGTAGCCTGAGCCCAGGGGTTCAAGACCAGCCTGGGCGACTTGGTGAGACCTCTTCTCTACAATAAATCCAAAAATTAGCTGGGCATGGTGGCGCACACCTGAAGTTCCAGCTACTTGGAAGGCTGAGGCGAAAGGATCTCCAGAACCCAGCAGGTTGAGGCTGTGGTGACCGTGAGCATGCCCCTGCACTTTAGCCTGGGTGACAGAGTGAGACTCACTCAAAAAAAATTTACCATTCTACAATTCACCACTTTTTAAAAAAACCTACATAATATGGAAGTAATACAGTTAAGATGAATACTTCACTTAATTGACTGCTTTAAAATTGAACTAATTATCATAATTTTAATATACAAACTCCTGAATCATCAAAGCTCTTGCAGATGAAAGTTAAAAACTAGAGACAGAGGCAAAGATTATTTGGGAAAGCCACCAAACAGAACATCACACTTACTTTTAAGTTATTGTGTCAGTCAGTACACTGACGGAAAGTGATCGCCTGAAGTTTTGATTGCCTTTTCCTCAGCTCTGATCTGCTTTTGGAGTTTAGAAACGTTTGAGATAAGAATCAATGACACTCCTTAGAAGATATTTCCACCTGTTGTGGAAAGCTACTTATCTGCCAGGTCTTTTAGGTTGTTTGTCATTTCAAATTCCTGAATTTGGAAATAGATATAAACATTTCCCTCTCTCTCATTTTGCAGTTAGAAAATATGCAATACTTTCATATTACTGCTTTGAGTTACTGTGAAAGGAATCATAATCTCAGATCTTGATAAGAGACAATTCAAAATGTGGAGTGATATGCAGGAGGTGAAGAAAAGAAGCAAAGACTCTGAAAGCAGGCAGATGTATGTTTGATTCCCAGCTCTGCCACAGAAGTCGTGTGAGGCTTACTGAGTAGGTTTACTTTGTTAAGCTTCATTTTTTTTTCATAGCAAAGTGGAAATGAAAATATCTGTATCATTCAGTTGTTATTGGGACTAAAATGAGAAGATATATAATGTCTATTGTAGTCATTCAAAATAATATCAGTTCCAATTCCAATTCCTGTCTCTTCATCTTATGATTGATAATGTTGAAGTCAGATGCAGACACTTTGAACGTCATACAGATTTTAACCTAGTTGTGTATATGTCATTCATATTGTTTATAGTAATGCAATAATTTAAATTACAAAAAAATTATGAGTTAAGTTTAAGATGTAGACATTTTACTTCATTTTCTACTGCCTGCTATTTTCCTAGGATACGGCAACTCCTGGTCAATCTGGGTTTCATGTAGCTCATAACACTGCATAGTCCAAGAAGAAAAAAGATAACATCAATAAGGGCATCCAATCTCAAACCAGGTGAAGTGGGGACCAATGGGAGACTCAAACTTTGCCTGTATGATGACCACTTATGTACCTAACCCTGAATTGTACACCGCATCTTTAAAATGAAAAAAAAAAAAAAAGGAAGGGTAATTCGCTTGGTTTATGATTATTTTTAAACATGAACTACCAGTATCAAGTCAGCTTATGTTCATAAATATCTAGTTAGATAGTTCTTCCTGAATTGGTAATGATTCAAATGAAATACCTGGTTTATATTTAGATATCATATAATGAGGTTTCTTTGACAAAATATTGTAACTCATATGTCCATAGAAACAGAATTACAGTAGTGATGTTAGAAGAGAGGACAAAGACTTGTTGATACCTTTACAGATAAAGAAACTGAAGGCAAGTGAAATTAAGTGACTTCTGCTTACTTACATAATTAGTTGGTGTATGGTGGTGTTAGATTGAGAAACCAGTAAACCCTGTTTTTGATTTATCTTAGAACTGACCACATTATGTAGAAATAAACTGTTCATGAATCTGTCTATCCCAACATGAGGATCAGGGGTTATTTCTTAGTTATTTTGAAGTGCAGACAGTAAATGCTTTATAAATATCTATTGTGTGATCCAAATAATACAAATAAGAATACATATATTTAAATACAAAATTTTTTGCAAGAACCCCGAATATTTTATTTTGTATTATCTTGACAGATGACTCTAAAGTAATTGAATTTTTTTATAACTGACACCCCAAAACCTATAAGCTGAAGGGGAGCTGTCATTTAGAATTATTGCCCATGGAGATGACTGCTCACTTATGCCATCAATGACAAGATGACTCAAAATCTTTGTAAGACTCTTCTATTGAAATTGACTTTGGTGCCTGTTCATGAGGCAAGAAAAATCCATCTCATTATTGTTCTACTTGGATTTTAACTCCAAAGCATTCATCAGCTTTGCTCACACTTGGATTTTGACTCCAAAGCATTCATCAACTTTGCTCACACAACTTATTTACAAAACTTGACTCTAAATGAGTTTAAGGTTGTTTCCAAAACCAATTCACCTTGAAAGGATAAAGACTTACTCCCCTCTAACATTATTCTTAAAATTGCTTCGGTATCACTTGAATATATGAGTAAGCTATCAAGGTGACTAATATGCAGGTGTCAGTAGACACTAAAAATGTGCAAATCTTGTTATATTTGTTTAAACAGAAAACAAGCCAAATAACAAAAATATTTTACTCAAAAGATAGTACATGTCTTTTTCTTTGGCAATGAAAGAGAATGTTTTCATGCTATTTGCCACTTGAAAATCCCCCTTTGCCTTAGGCTCCTTCACCAAAAGATGCAAAATTGTCACAGAGGTTGCCTGAAGATGTGTTTGGCATCTTAAAAGTCTAATTGACAGGAAAATTAAAGCAACTTAAAATGTGTGTCTCTTTAGGGAGATGTGCTATTCCCACCCTATATTATTAGATCTCAGAGACAGCTGGGGCAGGAACAGCTGGGACTTCCTGCACTATCGTTTTGCCAAGTTGCTATAAAATTGCCCCTTCTCACTACAAAACTGAAAAAGAAGAGAGAAAAAAACCAGCACACAGGCCAACCACACTTGTTAAAAGGTTGCTTCTCAGCTGTCTTTTAGAAGTCCCAAAGGTGGCTCCCTTGTTGTCAAGTTAATTCAATAATGGAAGGAATGTACCTCATTTGATATGTACTTTGATAATCAAGGAATGTATTTTGGCATATAAACTGTGTTAGACAGAATGTCAAGTCTAAGAGCTTTTTTTTTTACACCTTGAATTTTTAAAATAAAATACGAGCATGCAGCTATCAAATTTTCTCAGAACTTGCTGAATTTTGTTGTCAAAAGACAGCCCTTTCACGTAATGATTCTTCTTTCCCCTCCCTTATATACATTTGACCCTGGCACTAGTGGGCACACAACGTGTTGTGTATCTGTGGCTGGATCTTTCAAACCTCTGAGGAGCTCTTGCTTCATTGCCCTCATCTGAACCTGATTGTCTGGAAATGTTTTCAGAACCATGCATAATTTTCCACCATAGAAAAAATGCTTTTTACCACTTTCAATGGTCAGTGATTGGACAACCACAAGAATAGATCACATTTGAGTAGAGAAAATGGATGCACACCTGATATTTGAGCATAAAATTACAATGTTTTCAAGAAAGGTAAAGGGCAGGAAAGGTCAATGTATTATTGTCCTGTGATATTGGAGAAGTCACTCTTATCATCTTTCCTTCCTTTGAATTCCTAAGGCATATTTCATCTACAGGTAATTTTAGCACACATTTGCAAACTACATCTTGTACTATTTTCTAATTGTGTCTCTTATATAAATCTCTAAGGAGATTTTCCTATAACCCAAGGACAAGGATCATGAAGCAAAATTTCAGAAGACAGTACATCATACCCCTCTAATCCCCACTCCAAGTCCACAGCACATGCTTAGTACATTCTTGGTTGACTGACTGGCTGACTCAATATATGGATGGATTCTTCTCTTCCCTGGGTAACCTGAAGAGTGCCACAACCCTGAGAAACACTACTTGGTATACTTCAAAGAGAAATTATAATTCTCTAAAGTCATGTCCTAAATACTATCCTAGTCAACAAGTGTGTTATATTACTTTTTTCCCCTCCTCAATTTTTAGCAAGAGTCATAGAAGGACAAAAGCCCACGAATAACACAGACATAAACCACACAATGTTGGAAGCAAAACAAAACTTTCACAACTTTCACTGCCAAAGAAATCTTTAAACATAGATACACACATACATACATACACTAAAGGAAAATATTAGGTCTAGAGCAAGCTAAAAGAATAAAAATATATGCTCTGGGACAATCATGAACCTAGGTTAAAAAGTACTATATGGTACTGTTTGGAGTATCGGAGAACTTTTAGGAGATTATCATCTTTATCCTCAATTGGGAGATAAGAACACACTGCTGTGAAACTCTTCTTTCCATTATGAGCAGGAAGAAAGCAATGTGCCCTCAAAGGTAGGGAGAGTAGAGTAAGTTAATACTTATTTTAGAACTTTTCTCTCACCCCTTTAAACACTCAACATGCATATACACATATGAACAAACACACAAATACATTTTCAATCTAGAGCTGACTACCCTTTACTGGGTGGAGTAGAAAATGGTGGACCACTGAAACAGCCTTCCTATACATAGCCCATGTGAGGAGACATGGAAATGTCATGGTTCATTGTATTACGGAGTCTCTCCATCTTTATTTGTTACCAGAGTTCCCAGCCTCATCCTGTTTGGGGGCTGCTTGGTCTGTAAACACATGAGCAAAGTGTCAAAATGTAAGCATACAGTGGCAATGAGTTGTGTGTGCATGCAAGTATTTGAAATTCTCCTGTCGTGTAAGATCACATAATGTTTGTGGCAGCCTGTTCTGTTTGTGAATGGCAATAGAGTCAAATTAATTAAATCACCTTTCATCAATTAACCAGTCAATGTAAAAGTGAGACAAGAATAAAACTAAGTTTCCAAGCTTACTTAACAGTAGATTCATCATGACTCTTCTGAATCCACATATGGTCTCTATTAACAGATTGATCTTAGGCTGAACTATGCACTCAACCAAGTTTCCCCATAATCTATTCATTGCAAGCTGCTTTTTGCAAGTATTTTATTTGGAAAAACAGGCAACCTGAAATAAACTCATCAAAAATAAACCACAAAAACTGGAAGATGTCCATTAACTAATAGCTTTTGATCTAGTTTTTGAGTTTTCTTGACTGGTTCATTTTTGAGCCTGAGCTAAATAATACAGGCAACACTTTTCCATTTAGTATTCAGACAAGTAGCAGCCACACAGTGAATTTGGTCTGCTTTATGTTGGCCCAATCCCACATCCATTTCCAAAGGGCAGCCTGTGCTTTTAGCATTCACTAATGAAATCACACATTACAGTCTCACTGCCACATACTGCTCCTTCTAGATAGGATGTCACAGCCCCAGAAACAACTTGTAAGTTTTTTTCTTTTAACAGCTGAGGCCACAGGGAAATAAGTGATGAGGGGGTGGGAAGAAGGAATATCTTAAAACAAAAATTCAAGCTATAATTGTTATTTCCGCAAAAAAAAAAAAAAGTCAATTATGACAAGCAAGTCTCTAGCTATTCTTGTCTAATTATTTTTAGTACTTTAATATAAGTTAATTAGCAATAGGCTACAATCCAAGTCATACAGAGCAAAAACCAGATTTGTGCTCTAATCAACAAAACCAAATATTAGACTCTGCAGTTAATGCATGCAGAATTTTCTTCTAAAATCCTTTAAGTCGGATATTCTGAGAACATGTCATATTTTTAGGTTTTTATTGTTGTTGTTATATTGAAAATACTAAGGAAGAAAACATTTTACCAACAAATGTGATAAGTATACATTTGACCCAAATGTGGACTCTTGTCGCCTTGACTGGTGTTAGCAAGTTATTGGAGATGTATGTAACAATTTGGTTAGGTGGGGCACATGTAAAACAACTCCCTGCCCTTTTATATTTTGACAGAGAAGATCTGGATTATATCACCTCACTCAACTAACCATTTATACTTGTCAGAGTCACCCTTAGTAATAAGTAGATCAGTCACCAAAAGCGGTGTCTCCCAAGTACACCCAACACAAACATCTAGATCAAAAGCCTTTCAGGCGCACCCATGCAAACAAGTCCAAGATAAATATGCCTCCCCCTGCCAAAAAGGGCAACAAACCAATTCCACTGAAAATATGACAGTCTGGGCATGCCATGGTGGCTCACACCTGTACTCTCAGAACTTTAGGAGGTCGAGCTGGGATAATGACTTGAGTCCAGGATTTCGAGATCAGCCTGGGTAATGTGGCAAGGTTCTGTCTCAAAATAAAATAAAATAGAAAGAAAATATGACTGTCTTCCATTCCATTTTCTGCTTCTTTGTGCCCTGAATGAGTTGTGATACCTTGGAAAGGAAGTAAGAATGTTTCCAAGTCCTAAAGCATTAGCAATTCCCTTTCAAAGAGCTGTGTTCTCACATTTTTTTCCCACCCACCCCTTCTCCCCACCACCTGGGAGATTCTAAAATTTGTCCAATGATATAGGGAGAAACTTAAAATTACAGAGAAAGAAAGTCAGATTGATTGTCAATATGGCTCAATTTGAAGAGTTTGCATTTTTAGCAGCCAATTCCTTGGCTAGGGTATCACCAATTCTTTGATTTGCTTCATTACCAAAATGATGTGGGTTTTTGCATAGACATAGCCTCTATTGTTTCAATGAGAGAAAGAACAACAAAGAAAAAGCACATGGAAAGCCTAATTCATTCCAGAAGCATTCAAACAAAATGGAATTGAGTGATATTTCTTTCTTTACATTGTAGTGAAAATGAGGGAAAGAAGAAAAAGGGGGAGGAGGAGGAAAAGGAGAAGAAAAAACAGCCTGACAACTGAAAGATGGCCAGACACTTACAACTAGGTCATGTTATTCTACTGTTAGATATAATCTTCCACAATACCAACCTCAGACAAGGTCACTGTGAGATTATGATAAAGTAAGAGAAAAATATTATTTCATAATTTTGTTTAAGCACAAAACAAGATCACTATGCCACCCACAAATAGCCAACTCCTACCTCTCTTATCTAAAGTGAGTGACCGACTTTTTACCAATTACAGTTTAATCTTACTCTAGCTTTATAAATAAGGCTTATTGAGATACCCAACTATAGAATTGCCCTTGCTTTCTGACAGCATTCCATCTAGAGAGAAGACCTTCCCTGCAAATCACCCAACTTAAGGACCAATCCTATAAGTCTTTCTGGCATCCTCTAACGGGAATGTCCTCTGGTTTCTGTGGCTTATGTTCTTCTTTGCTGTAACAATAACCTTGCATGTTCAACTACGCGTTTGTGCCTGGGGATCTCTGGCTAAAGGGCAATCACAAAATACTTATGGTTCTCTCTCCAGTTTAAAATAAGAAGTTTTCTCCAGAGTGGAGCTCTTGCTCCTCAGATGCATTTTCACTTGGATGGATTTGTGCCCCACTTCCAAAGCCCTGCCTGCATAGAACAGAAGGGAAGAGCTGGCCTGCAGGTTTCCTCCTCCTGGCCTCAGAATGTACAATGAGATGCCCAGGTCCAGTCTATTTTACTTCTTGAGTCAAACACCTTTGACTTGCTCATCTACTGATAATTTATGCTATGATTTATTTTATTTTATTTTATTTTTATTTTATTTTTGAGTTGGCGTCTTACTCTGTCGCCCAGACTGGAGTGCAGTGGCATGGTCCCAGTCACCGCAGCCTCGGTCTGCTGGGCTCCAGCGATCCTTCCACCTCAGCCTTCCAAGTAGCTGAAAATACAGGCGCGCACTACCATGCCCGGCTGATTTTTTTGATTTACTGTAGAGATGAGGTCTCGCCAAGTTGCCCAGGTGGGTCTCGAACCCCGGGGCTCAGGCAATCCACTCACCTCGGCCTCCCAAAGCAAGGGATTACAGGCTGAGCCCGGCCGCTATGATTTATTTTAAATCCCAAACAAATCTTCCTATCCCCAGTTGCTGACTGAAGTACTCAAAATATTATGTCACCACCTGGCTTAAATATCCCTGCTCCCGGGCACTCCATCTTTATTTTCTCTACCCCCTATAAACCCACCTTCTCTCAACTTTTTTTTGTGAAAGTTAAATACTCTAGCTAAATACTAGGCTAGCTCTTTTTAGACATTAAAATCAATCTGTCCTGCAATCCCATAGAAGGAAAGAGAAATTATTTACCATGCTGTTTTAGAAAAGTATGTTTTCTCCTCCTCCCCCCATAGAGAGAGTTACAGAGAGTCCTCCCTCCTGTTATGCATCAGAGGACCCAAGCTGAAATCATTCCTTTATCACATAGTCTCATGACTGTTTGCTGTTACAGAATATTTTTCCTCTTGAGAAATAAAATTAAAATCCTAAGCCCCCACGCAATTGAACAGACTCCCTTTTGGCCAAAGGAACCCAGAAAGTCTTAAAAACAGAGTTCATGGTCATGATGGGATGGGAGATCAAATATCTTGTAACAACTCCTCCTGCATTCACTGCCATTAGACTTTCTTTTCTGAGAAAGTAGAAACCTTTCCAGTCAGGCTCCCCTCCCTTTTCAAGGTTTTGACACAACTGACCAGCATTCTTTTCTAATAAGAGACCACTGGCCATGGACTGACTCTGGCTGGTCCATAGTGGTTGCGCACAAATTGCCTCTGTGTCCTCTCATCTTTTGAAATATAGACTAATTTTAATGCATTTAAATGTTAAATTAAATCTCCACCTCAAAGTGAAACATGGAACATATATAACATTCGTGTTTGCTTATTATGCATGTGCATGACCCTCTATGAATATTCATGAACCTCCTATAGCCTATTGAATATGCATACCTCGCTTATCTGTCCTGCCTAAGTTTTTGTCTCACCTTTCCCTCCCTGGAAGTATCTCCTTTGGTCTCTGCTAAGGCTATACTTCCCAGCCTGCCAGATGGTTAGCCTGCAGGCTGCAATCCTTTATAAAAATAAAGCTCTCCTATCCACATTTATGAACTTCTTCAGTTAACACCGCCCTTCTTCCTTTTCCTGCTTCCCCTTCCCTTTTCTTCCCCTTCCTCCTCCTCCTCCCTTTTTCTTCTTTCTTGTTTCTTCTTCTTCTTGTATGGTATATCAGTATTATGGAGGCAGTTGGGATGCAAAGTACTGCAATTTTAATTGGCCTTGGTGAGAGACACTGAATTTGGAAGTTATTAAGACTTCATTCATGGGAATGTGCTTTTTAGTCCAGGAGAACCAAGAATCTCTTTTGGAAGACTTTGGTTGTGCTTATCAGCACAATAATCCTAGGATCAAGCTAAGTGACATGGGAGAGAAGAATGCCAAGTGACATGAGAGAGAAGGGCTATTTTTTTGAAATCATTGATAGGCAGCTCTACTCAAGTGATAGAACAAGCAAATATGACCTTAAATCTGGCAGGCCCTGTGGGTAGAGGAGTTGTAGCTTAGATTTAAGGAAGAACTAACTTAGCTTGAAAAGGAGGGCACTGATAAATACTGGGGTTCATGCTCTCCAGATTAACTAAAGTCAGGTTAATATGTTAGTGGGGATGGTTGAGGTGCAGCTTGTCTGCAGACATGAGCAGTGCTATTTCAAGTGGGGCTCACTAGAGTCTGCTAAAAATGAAAAACTTTGAGCCATAGACTATTGAATCAGAACCTCTGAAAGTGACATTCAGGAATTTACAGTTTAACAAAGTCTTCATAAGCACATTCCAGTCTGCCAAGTCCTGGGCTGGGAAAAGGGTTGCTGTCTGGAGCTTTCTTTTGATTTACAAACCAGGCTTCTCTTTCTAGTGATTCAACAAAACTTAGATTCTGAATTGATTTCTGCACTGGCTCAAAGTACCATGTGAGCAAATTATTTAACCTTTCTTATCTTCAGGTTCTTAAATGGCAAATTAGGAATAACACTTGTATAAGTTAAGTCTATATATGTTGTATGTGCATGTGTGTGAGTATGAGAGAAAGAGAGAGAGAGAGAGTGAGAGAGTGAGAGCCAGAGAGATAGTTTGAGGACTAAATCTGACCTTTTTTCCTTAACCAAATTCCATAGGGCATGGGAAATCACATCTGATAAGAACTCACCAGACAGGGTTTTATTACCATATTGCCCTAAAGTTTGTCTTCCAAACTGATTCTAACATAGCATTGCATAACAACCAAAAAAGGAAATCAACATTTTATACGACCCTGAAGAACCATCTCTTGTGGATTCTCAAACTCTGGGGTGCCATGTAAGACTTTTGGCTATCCTCTCTGAAGTCTGCTACTTATAGGACTTTATCTACATATCAGCAAATCTGAAGTTTTCCTGTCCTTTGTTCCCTTGTCTTAGCAAAACATCTCTCCTGATTCTCAAAATTCCTTATATAAGAACTATTACCAGCCAAGAAATCTTTGAACCCACCTATGACCTACAAGCCCCTGCTTGGAAATGTCCCTCCCTCCCTTCCTGGCCAAATCAACAAGAATCTCACATGTATTGATTTATGGTTTTGGTAACCTTTGCCACTCTAAAATTGTGTGTAACCAAGCCACCTTTTAACCATGGTGGACACATATTCTCAGAACCTCCTGGGACATATGCCTGGGTCTAGGTCTTTAAAGTTTGGTTCAGAATAAACCATCTTAAAATATTTTACAGAGTTTGGCATTTTTTGTCAACAAGGAAGAGATCGATTGAAGAAGTGAATCTTATAATGAAAGCATCTTATAAACAATGATTATCCTAATACTGACTTTCAATAGTCTCCTTGATGTTCTTTCTCCTTAGCCTGAGGAGATCTGTTGAATAGAATATTCATTGTCAGCAGCTAGGCTGTGCTGACCTATTTGGGACATAGCATGGGGTGGAAGGGTGGGGCAAGACAGCTGCTCTTCATGGATATCAGGCGCTCTCTTATGTCATTCTAGAGCAGACTTTAAAACATTCTGAGTCCAGCCTCTCTCAGTGAAGCTTTTCTTGGCTCCCTAAAGCTGCTAGGATGACTGGTACTGCAGCTGAAAACTTTCCAAAGAGTTTTTGAGTTCAGGCAAGAGAGGAGCAAACTGGGCAGGAGGAGTGTTATGAGCTGGAGTATGTTCCCATTAGATGGAGGGGAAAAAAAAGTCTACTGGGGTTCATGACACAGAGAGAGGAGAGAGTTCAGGGAAAGTAAGCCAAGCACAAAACACATGGCTCATTCCTCAGGCCTTACCTCTAACCCCTTCAGGAAAGGCTCCAGGGTACCCTGTTGTGGTGCATGCAGTGCAGACTGAAAGTCAGCTTGCCCCTCCATGTTGATCTCTGCAGCTTGGTGTTCTCTGGCCTTCCTGTCCTTTTCTGTCTATCCTCTGGCCTCACCTTTTCCTGAGGTATACCTCTTTTCTTCTGGGGAGCCAGAACAGCCAGATTTTAATCTCCTCTCTGCCATCAGTTAGCTCTGTATTCTTGAGCAATCACTTAGCAATCCTCTGGGTCTCAACTTTCTTACGAAATGGAAAATGGTCAAATAGGCAATAGACACAAGACAAGAAGGACTGGGCCTAGCCATCTCCAAGTTTCTGTTCTATGGTACTATGTCAGTGTTTTCCTTGGTGCCTCCATGCTAGCATCCTACCTGAATTTGCGTTCCTGAGGCAAAGCCACATACTTCAGACCTTGATCTTTAAATCTTCTGTTTTCCTCCAATTTGTATTTGGGTCATACACATTGTTGTCTTTTCAAACTTTCTCAATGCTTGATGAGAACAATGCATCTTACCAATTTTAATATGCCTCACGGCACTTAATGCAGAGCCCTACTCCTAGAAGCTGTTCAGCAGATAAGTACCTAGTCCCCCTGAATACATTGCCAAATTTAGTCTAGATATTGTCATTTAATAAAATGAAAACAAAGTTGCAGTCACCACTTTGGATTCTCACAAATACCAGAGAGATAATATGATATTATGGCTGTAAGACCAATATCTGATGCCACTCACTTGAAGTACAGGATCTAGACCAGAATGGGCATCTAATGTTTGTTTTTGTGAAACACTGAACAGAGAGCAACCTGGATGTTAATCCTGAATCCTCCTTTTCTTAACTGTGTTATTCAGTTAGGTTGCTTAATACTTCTAAGGCTCAATTCCTTTATCTTTAAGATAGGATGGCAATAGTACCTACCTTTGAAGGTTTTGTAAATATTAAATCAAACAATCATATAAAGCAGTTAGCCAAGCATCTAAGATAGAAAACACTTTAAAAAGCTCATAACAATAACAGTTGTTATTATTATCATCATCATTATCTAAATTGTTGGCCTGTGTAAATATTGTCTCCCTTAACTCAGGATCACTTTACTTACAAAGATGCATTGCTCCTTAAAAATGCTGACAGGTGGTATGACTGCATTTTTTAAAATTGGAAAAAAACTATAATTTAACGAACTTCCACAAATTAGGAAAAAACTTTACTCAAGTTGCACACCTTCTTTTTAAGAAAGTGTGAATTCCGTGGGGGTGAGGTGCAAAAGCTGGTGTTTGAAAAATAAATTAAAAATAAGTCTTTAAGAAATAAAAATCTGTGTCTTTTGGCATTGCTAAAATGTAGAAAATGCATCTGCAGTATTTAGAACCAGTAGCCAGATTGAGAGCTACGGTACTAAAATCCAGACTGGATTTAGTTTTCCTGAAAACCATCTACAACTTTAAACACTGGTTTCTAAATGCATGTGTTTAGAGTTTTGTTAGCCCAAATATTAGGCGTAATTTTAAAGAAATTACACAGAAACCAGCTAGTCAAATACTAGATGTTAGTTGTAGGATTTAAAAACTGCAATGAATCTTGAAGATAATTTAGTTAAAACTCCAAATTTAACAGATGAAAATACTTAAGACCCAGAGAGTTCTTACGATTGTCTGACAACTTTTCCTTAGGTGGCACAGAAGAGCTCATTACATCTTTTGGTGCCAACATAGGACATTCTGAATGAATGGCTTTGGCACAAAGGCCAAGAGGACCAGGACAGAATCAATCTACTTCATAAGCTTCCTCTCTTGGTAAGAAGAGAAAGGCAACAAGTTTTGGGGAGTCAAGTGCTCCTTCACTGCCTCTTTTAGAGGTAAGTAAATTACCTTTGCAAGGCATGACCCAAGAGCTGACAAAAACCTTTTCCTATAGGCTTCATCCAGAAGGCTAAATTATGTCACAAAACCAAAACCAAAACCAAACAAAAACCTCCGAGCTTCACAGTAACACCACACTCAGAATAAAACTTTGCAAATGGGTAAAACAGAGGTTTTTCAAGTACTTCTGAGACAAAATTCCACTGAAGAATGCTTCTAGTACAAGTTTAATGGTGAGTTTCAAATATATTTGTAAATAACTTTCAAGTACTTTGCATAATATAAAGAAGAAAAAGATGGTTCTACCTATAGTCTTCATTTCTACATTTTAAATTCTTTTTTCTCTTTCATTTTCTTTCTCTTTTCAATGATACAGCTCTAATATTTCAAATACATAAGTCACGGGCAAGTGAGAAGTTCCAAATTAGAGCATATGGCTGAGAACAGTTTTTCAAATTTAATTCCATGGGTTGTTAATAAATGTTATCTCAAAGACAAAATAAGTGCTTGGAAAATACTGTATTAGTTAAATGTAAATAGGATTCTTCCTAGAATACTCCTAAAACATTCCTTAGTGTTTTTTATATGCTAGTGTATATGGGAGGGAGGAGGGTGACTCTTTTGGAAGAGTTGTGTAGAATATACTTTTTAGCACTTTCCTAACTTATCTGACTTCTTGTTTGACTTTTTCCCCACAAATACTATGCTACTAGTTGTGTGCTAGAGCATGAATAACCAAAAAAGAGTTTAACCATGTCTTGCAAACTCCTAAATTATGTCAAATGTCATAAGAGAGAAAAATTAAAGCCATCTATTCCCTGAATGAATTTTTCTTCTTGACTTCTTCAAAAGCCTATACAGCTAAAATCAAGGTATGGTTTTTGGCTAAAATGCAATACGATCATATAACATGAATAAGTGTTTTCCGAAGCATTGAACTACACTGTAAGCGGGAAGAGATCATAAGAAGACTCATGTCATGTCCATCATATAAAAATTAATAATGAAGCTTCTTTCATTCAAGGTGTATAGAGAATGGAGAGAGTGGAGTCAGCTCATTCCCAGGTTCCTCTTGCCTTTAGTGAACCCTCCGAGATTCCTCAAACTATAGGGGCTGTATGGTGAAAAGTTAAAGTCAACACATTCTTATCTGTGCATAACTTCCTCATTTTCCAAGTCTGTGAGGGTGGAAGTAAACTGTTACTTACCAGAACAGTTAATGTTTGTAGAAAGTGATGCTATTAAAAAAAAAAAACCTTTCTTGTTTTGATGAATACTTTGATGGGACTAGATGAGTTTAAGTTTAATAAAGCTGGAGAAGGGTGACTAGTTAGGCATTCTAATCTAGAATTGTTAATCCAATCACAAATTAACCTAGAATGTGGGGTCTCAAAAGGCAATCTGAAGGTAAAGAAAGAAAAGAAATAAGAAAAAATAAAGGAGAAGGAGGAGAAGATTCAGTCAGAGGATATGAGGCTAAGGTGCAAAGTGGTATAGGTGTCCTGAGAGGCAGATATCCTAAAGAGATGTAATTAGAGACAAATCTAAAGTTCAGTTTTAAATTATGCACACTATTGTGATTTTTAAAACATTTTCTGCCTCCTTGAATCTTTAGTAAAGCCTAAGAACCATTGTGGAAATGAACATGAAGGAACTTTTATGTTTCAGAATAGGACATAGACAGATTGTGTGGAACAATTGAATAATGATGTAAAATGATGTAATTCAGCAGTAGCAAGAGCTCCTAACCATAAGACTGTACAAAATCTAGACATTAGCAGAAATCATAGGGAAGGCCTTGTATTTGCATAAGGTATATAATGAAGGGTCAGCAATATTATTAAATCTTAAGGAACAGGGAGATACCAGGTAATGGATCCTTCTAAATAACAGAAGAAAGTTATGATTTTGTATGAAGTAACTCTTCCACTTCCACTTTTCTTATAAGAACACCAGTTATATTGGATTAGGGCCAGCCCATAGGCCCTTATCTTAACTTGATTACTTCTGCAAACACTCTATTTCCAAGTAAGATTATACTCACAGGTGCCAAGGGTTAGACTTTCACCACCAAAAAATGCCAATAACCCCCAAATGAGTTGGCCTGTGTTCCTAGGGATCAATTGGCCACATCTGCTTGGATGGCTTAACTGACATTTTATTTTTATTTTATTTTTTTTTGAGTTGGAATCTCATTCTGTCACCTCGACCTGCTGGACTCCGGAGATCCTTCTGCCTCAGCCTTCCAAGTAGCTGGAACTACAGGTGCGCAACCACGCCTGGCTAATTTTTGATTTATTGTAGAGATGAGTTCTTGCCAAGTTGCCCAGGCGGGTCTCGAACCTGCGGGCTCAGGCAATTCACTCACCTCAGCCTCCCAAAGTGCTGGGATTACAGGCTGAGCCACCGAGCCCGGCTTAACTGACACTTTAAATTCAGCATGTCCCTGCTTGTGTCTTCCCCACTTCCTCCCAAGTCCCTGTGTTTTTGTTTCCGCTCTGTGAATTCTACCATCACTTGTTACTTATCCTTAACTCTTTTCTACCATTCATATCACATAGTGAACTGCTCACTAAATCATCCTAATTTTCACTGCCAGCATGTTATCCCCTTCTATGTTTTCTCCTCAGTTCAATGTTACCTTGTTGAAACAGTTCTAAACTCACTCTCTCCACTCCTCTATCCTCCAGTCTGCCTCAGTTATGATCTATAATGCAGATCTGGTCAAGTCACTCTACTGCTAAACTTTATTGTCCAGCTCCTCATTGCTTAAAGGATAAAGTTCTTTGTATATTGGCTAAAAGGTTTCTTGCAAATGTCTTCACTACAAGTTTCATTTCCTGTCATTCCCTACCCTATATGCTATCAGGCTGCCATATTATTTTCACCTCCAAATCTTTTCTTCTCTTCTTTTGTCTTTTTCACAAAGACCTTGAGTCCATGCAAAATATTCATGCTCTGTGCTCTTACTATTATTCAAAATATCAAAGATAAAAACAAAAGATCTGATAAAGATTTATGTTTTCTCTTCATACGATGTCTGCATTATTCTCAAAATAATTAATAATATGAACAATTTGGCATTCTGTGTCACACTCATGGGAAAGAGATATAGAGACTTTTGGTGATTGCTCAGATTATACCTCACAGTTTGTCAGAGCTTGACCTGTGGAATGGCCATGTTCTGGAGGGTAACGCTTCCTTATAAGGCAGTGTATTTAGTTTAAAGAGTATAAACTATAGTTGAGAATGAAGTTTGAGTATATGTTTTATCATTCACTGTTGAAGGAAACTTAGGCAAAATATTTCACTTTTCTGAATCTCATTTTTTGAAGTCGGTAAGACAATATTTACTTTCAGGGTTATTGTGTAGATCAAATGGGGTTAGGTATGTAAAAACACTCTGCAAACAATAGAGAAAGAATTTGTATCCTATAGAGAGAAAGAATTTGTAAAACTATACTATGCAGTGCTATGTAAAGAGAATAAGGCATAGAGTTAAAATGTACAGTATTATGAGTTGATGTGTCCCATGAAAAGATACGTTAAAATCCTAATAACGCTTGGTACCTGTGAGTGTAACCTTATTTGGGAAGGGAGTTTTGCAGAAGTAATCAAGTTAAGATAAGCGCCTATGGACTGGCCCTAATCCAATATAACTGGTGTTCTTATAAGAAAAGTAGACAGAGACATGGGGAAAAATGTCATGTGAAAAAGGCAGAGATTGGAGTGATACATCTATGAGCCAAGGAACACCAAAGATTGTCAGCTATCACCAGATACTAGTGTTCAATACTAGATTCTCCCTCAGAGTCCTTGAAAGGCACCAACTCAGCTTTACACCTTGATCTCAGACTTCTAGTTTCCAAAGCTGTGAGATAATACATTTCTATTATCTTACAATACCCAGTTTGTAGTATTTTGTTATTGCAGCCCTAGGAAACAAACACACATAGGTATAAATTTTAGCTCTCTTACTGAATAGCTCTATGAATTAAATTATTTGAATTTTTTCCCTGATATTTTAAGGACACTTACCTTTCTGTGATTGTTTCTCTGAGACCACTTGCCACCCCTTTCACCACTGTGCTAGCTTTGGGGGTCAGTACCACCTGAGATATGAAAAACGAGCCCTTCTTTCTTCTCTCAGTGATGGAGGCCTGAAGAAACTGGATCAGTTTCTCAGGGTCTGTGGTGTTGGCCCAGGGTGCTGGCATCATCTGCCCAGGCCAGAGGAAGGGCACTTCCAGAGCCACTGGACTATGGTAGAATACCAACACTTGATAGTCCTTCTCCCACAGGTACTTTAAACTAACTTCCTGGGCAAAAATCGCTGGGCACATTTTGTTTCCATAGATGTCTTTCAGCATCTGGACGAGTTTTTCATGGTGATATTTCTGCATCCCATAAAAATGGTTGAAGTCCAAAAATACTACCTCCTTATGGTGATCTGTGAGGAATGCATTGATCTCCTCAAGGCCTTCATTGACTTTGGCACTGAACAAACCATGAGCAAAGTAGAGTTCATTGTCAGGATCTCTGGGCTTGGTGGAAATTCGAAGATCAAAATAACGGATTCCAGCTCCTAGCTGACCTGTAAAGTTCATTGTTTGAGTGGCTAACCATTTTCTCATGAGCTTTTTGGCCACAGTTCCAAACACAGAGACAAAATTCTGGACAGTTTCTGGCTGTTCAGGACCCACTGGAGAGGCTTCATCGATGTAGAAGCTGAAGGAATCATGAGACCCTAGGAAAATAACAATGCATAACACGGTTACTTTCCAGTCCTTTGTCTTCCCAACTTCTCTCTCTCTCTCTTGCAATGTCCATACCTCTCCCTCAAATATGACGAAGGAAATACTAAGCAATTTAATACTAGTTAATTTTTATGTCTTACAGAGAACATGTCAATGATCAAATTATTATAAAATAATACATTTCCTTCTGATCAATATTTTTAAATTTAAATAATCATCTACTTCTGTGAACCAAGAACTTAATGCACTCATTAGGATTGGCTTTCCATAAGGTGACGTAAGTGAGATTTATAGGGACTCACTAGTTCCCAAACACTTTGCCCACAGTCTTACCCTTTCCCTTCATTTTGGGTTGATTTTAAGCCTTGCAGGCCTGTCTCAATGAACAAATAAGTCCTTTTCACAAGCAGACAATCAGCATCTGAATTGTTACTGCATATACTTTGAGAAGCACAAGAGGTTAAAGGGATAGAGGAAAGACAATATAAGACAATAGGACAGTCCAACACTGATATATTTAATTCATTTCTGACCTTGTGTTTGAGCAATTGTAAACTTAGATGAGGCCAAGTGTCTTTCACATATTGAATAAACACTGATTTTTCTTTGCAAGCTTACACAAGGGACAACATTTAAAAATTAACTAATAGGCTCTTTTCTTCACATACTTTTTCTCAACAGCAAAAACTCTTTTTGGAATTGGCTTCCAAATTTAGAATTTCTTTCCAGGAAGAACAAGCAGTATTTATTTAGTTATTTATTTTTAGCAGTTATAAATATCAAGACTCCAGAAACGTAGTGATGAACATGTATATGATTTGCCTGTAAGTATAGAGTGATGTTTAAAATATAACTGCTACTAAGTGATCTATCACAGAAACAAAGAATTGAGTATCACATGTTCTCACTCATAAGCGGACCTTGAACAATTATTGTAATACTATAAGAAAAGGATTGGCAATAGTGGGAAACTGCCGCGGGAGTGAAGGGGGGACACACTTCATCAACAAGGGTACCTGCATAATGAACATTTGTATACTTAACTCTGAATTGTACCCCACATCTTCAAAATAAAATTTTAAATTAAAAAAGTTAAAAATAAATAAATAAATAATATATAATTGGGACCCTATTAAAAAGTGTATTTCAAGGTTGAATATTATTTTTTAAAGCTCTCTTTAATTCTTAGTGTGAACTATTGAATAGCTTAAATTAAATTAATGTATCATTGATGATTCACACATAAGGAAGGGCAGATATGCTTCAAATTGTGATACTTGTTCCCATTTCATGACCTTGTCCTAGTACTTTCATTATCCATATGCTACTCAGATTTGTTCTGAGTATACTTTGCTGCTCCATTCGGATCTAGGTCCCCTGAGGCACACTCCTTTTCTAGTTCTTTCACATATGCTTACATACACATAAACACACACACAAACCTTTAAGTTTATCCATACAAACTCAAGGTCTTGGTCTGGTAGGCCATTGAAAACAATTTTATTTTAGTTATACAGTATTTATCTCTGTCAATATTCCAAATCTATAATTATCTATATATAAATCTGTATGTATATGCATACCTATATTGCTCTTTCTAGCTTTAATAGCCCACAGGAATCATAAGTGCGTGGATTTTAAGACACCATGGTATATTGGCAGAGAAAATACTTTGTGAATATATTTTGAAAACCTGAAAATATTTACCTTTCAATATTTGGAACATTCCTCAGAATGATTAGCTTTTTTAAAAAACAATGACGGGTAACCCAAATATACATAAATATTATGTTTAATTTAATTTGAAACTGTAAGATTTGTTTATCTTTAGTAGATGACATGGGAAGAAAATGTCAGCCCTTTCTGAATAAGCAAGACTGGCAGTTTGCATCTGGCATTGGCAAATTTTAACAGGCATTTAGATTGCTGTATTTTGATTTGTTAATTGCTGTCCAGTTGACTGCTAATTTAAATAATGGGGCTAAACAAACTGTGCTATAGCTCAATATATACAGAGAATTGTGTTTAAAGATAGAAATAAAAGAACATTTAGGAATTATAATTACATGATCAAAGATTAAAATAGGTAATTATGAAAAAAACCCTCAAAACAAGAGTCAGAAAAGTTAGTTTCCAGGAATGTGAAGGAAAGATAGATGAAAATAATAGGTTATTTCTGTAATCTAGTAGAAGACATAACTGGAAGCTAGTACCAAGGGAATTAAATACAGCTAGTTCTTTTTTTAAACTAGAAATGAGTGATTCTTTATATTCAATATGGCTTTAGTTTCACCTTTCTATCAAGTGGTTATGTGGTAAGTAAAAAGTGTCTAAGAAAAATTTAAAGGCAAGAATAGCGCCAGTTTTGAAACTACTATAAACATACATTGTAGTTTCTAAATTACATTATTGGCTGACCTTAAAGGAAAGTAGCTTCTTGAAATCAAAATGAGGGAGTGTTAAAGGTAAAAATAAATAGGCAGAAGGAGAAGCCAATGGTACCTTCACCAATATTTGTTTAAATCTAGATGACTAAAACGTTTATGCACAGCACCTGTTGTAGAATGGTGCTTCATATGGTAAATATTATTTGGAAAGAAGAATAAATCAATTGACAGAAAACACTACACATTTTGGAAGAAAATACATAATCTAATGTTGGCTAAGAAAGGAAACCCTTGATAGCTTTGAATTCTATTTGGAGTAGTACTTCCTTTCCAGTTTCAACATTTGCACGAAACCATTAAGTTTTCTATTTGTTTGTACTTAAGACAAAAATATAGCAGTCCTTCATGACCTTTCTATAACGGAGAGAAAAAGTCTGGCCCAACTCTACATCTTTAAAAGCAGGAAGTCTTCTTTGTTCATGAACCTATCTGCTTTATCTGATCTGATATTTTTATCTTATGTTGACTTGGTATTCCTGGGTTCCTTAGCTCTTGTTCCTTCTTTATCCACAGCCTTAAACTCATACCTTGGATATGATATTTAATGTTGCTCCTCTGATTGAGTTTAGCTTCCCAACATTGAGTTTTATTTGCCCTCTCTCCTCAGACTAGTCCTCGTCACTCCCTGATGAACTCAGTCCCATCAGGCTCCATTACTCTGGCTCTAAATAAGTTTATGTAATTAGAGTGGCTATTTGCTTTCATTTCTAGGAAACAGGAACTTTTATTCATTTCTCTCCAGTGTGAAAAATTATGCCTTCGTTCAGGTAATGTGGGAGGCACACTTTTAAGATGGACATTAACAATCCCTGCCCTTCTATCCTCTCCCTGAAGGCTAAATTTATGACTTACTCCTAATGAATTAATTAAGACAAGCACAATGGTATGCCACTTTGAGATTAGGTTACAAAAGATTATGACTTCTGTCTTTTCACTTTCTTCCTTGCTTTGATGAGCAAACTGTCATGTTAAAGAGGCAAAGATGTAGGAGTGGCCTCCTGCCCACAGCCTGCTGGGAACTAAGGCCCTCAGTTCAACAGTCCTCAAGAAACTGAGTCCTGTCAACAACCACTGAGTAAGCTTGGAAGCAAATCCTGCTTCAGTGGAATTTTGATTGCAGCCTTGTGAGAAAGACTGAACCACAGAGCATCCATTTTATTAATTTTGCCATGTAGAATATGCGTAATCACCTCATTTTTATGGTTTCTGGTAGTACTAAATAAACTTCAACAGCTTCTCATCTTATGTGGTGAGTAGAAAGAATTCCAAGATGGCGCCCAAAACTTCCATCTCCTGGTTATATAGCTTATATAATCCCTTTCCTTGAATTTGGGGACTATGATGAGATATTGTTCTTGTAATTATGTTACATTATATGGAAATTAGATTAAAAAATATAGAATTGAAGTCACTAATCAGTTGGCTTTGAGTTACTCAAAGAGAGAGTATCCTAAGTAGGCCTGACCTGAGCAGGTAAGCCCTTAAAAGAAGCAACTAGCAGCAACAGATGTCATGCTGGTCCTGAAGTAGCAAAATGTCATGTTTTAGAGAGGGCTATATGGAGGTTGAAGGTATTAATAGTGCACCAAAGTGGTATAAAAATTACTTCAGCTGGGCTCGGTGGCTCAGCCTGTAATCCCGCGCCTTGGGAGGCTGAGGTGAGTGGAATGCCTGAGCCTGCGGGTTCAAGACCTGCCTGGGCAACTTGGTGAGACCTCATCTCTACAATAATTAAACAATTAGCCAGGTGTGGTAGCGCATGCCTGTAGTTCCAGCTATTGGAAGGCCGAGGCGGAAGGATCGCCGGAGCCCAGCAAGTCGAGGCTGCGGTGGCTGGGAGCGGCCACTGCACTCCAGTCTGGGTGACAGAGTGAGACTCCAACTCAAAAAAAAAAAAAGAAAAATGCTTTGAACTGAAAACATCTGAATAATCAGTAGCAACAGAAAAAACAAACAAACAAACAAAAGACATTATTCAAAGTTAAGTAGAGTTTCCTGAAAATACAGTTTTCCTCTAAACATAGTGAACAGTGAGCAACCTCTAGGAATTGACTCTCCTCCCAGGGAGTTTCCTGGTTGAAAAAAGACTGGCTCTTAGCACTAGGAAGTGCTAATTCAACTATCCACTAGCATCCTAAAGCCCCATAGATTGTTCTATACTTTTCCAATGAAAATTCTAACTCTTTTTTATTAAGTTTAGTATGCGAGCCTTTTATTTCTGGATATTCAGTGAGTTACTTTTCACTGAGCACTGTCACATGCACACAATATATGTCTAATTACCTTGTCTTTTCTCCTGTTAATCAGTCTATTGGCAGTTAATGTATAGGCCACTGCTCACTGGACCCAAGAATAAAGGGGAAAAGTTTTCCTCCAAACATAATGAACAGTGAGCAGCCTTTAGGAACTGAGGTCCTCAATTCTACAACTCAAGAAACCACATTCTTCCAAAACCTAGCAAGTTTGCAAAAGAAACCTGAATTCTTGGTCAACACTCTGATTTCAGCCTAGTGAGATCTTGAGCAGAGAACCAGTTAATTTGTGCCCATACTCCTCATTCAAAGGAACCGTGAGATAATAAATTTGTATTATTCAAGTCACTATATTTGTGGTAGTTTGTAATGTAACATAGAAAATTAATATATTTGGGCACTATTTATGATTATCTGAATATGTAGTATCATACAAATATTACAGTATAGCTGAGATAATAAATACGAGTATGCTATTTTTAGAATTTATGTGTAAAGGGATACAGTTACTTAAGGTAATTATATCATTCCTATGAAAAGCTCTCAATAATTGGAAGTAAATTAGCTTCTTTGTGTGAAAAATTACATCTACTACTAATTCTAGTTTGCAAATGTTTGCTTCCAGTAAAGCGGTCCACCTTAAGAAAAAAAAAATTCCTTATGTTTTTTATCCATTCAAACATGTGTCAAACACCTGCTATAATTGCTATTGCTATGGTAAACACAAGATAAGCATTGTTCTCCTCCTCATGAATTTACAGCTTACTTTGTGATGCACATAGGTAAGTAATTACAGTATAGTTTGGTAATTGTATTTAGAAAGCATTGAGTAGCATGGGGTAGGGAAGAGAAAATGTGTGCAATTGATTACCAATGGGCTTATGTAAAGAATTTAAAAGAACTAAACTAAGTGCAAAAGCAGCCTTTCTTTTTGGTTGATAATAGCTCTTGGTTCCTCTTATACAGAGTAAAGAAAGAGAATGTCTACATCTGACTGATTTTGCCTTAATTTCTCATTGAATACTAGTAGGAAATAAAAAAAAGATATAGTCTTGCCCTCAGGAGATTCATAATTTAATTAGGGAGGTTGGGCATAGACACTAACAAATACATTCTTATAGCAGGTAGCATTCCTTCATTACTTCAGTAGATATTTACTGAGCATTAACTGTTTACAACACTTAAGATTAGGCAATGGAGGGTAAAGGCAATCCATTTGGGTGTGGAAGGAAAAATTTCCACTTCCATTTTTATTTATATATTTATCTTAAAATAAGAAAAATGAAGCTTTAATAACATTTTGCATATGTACTTCCACTGCCACTCCCACAATAGCCAAATGCCATATTTAGTACTCAAGATACTTCCAAAAATCAGAGGGAATTCCACCAGTCTGAATAGAACCCTCATTTATTTAATCATATTGTATTGCATTGTTTGCTATAATATCATGACTATTTCGAGTTTAGACTTCAAGACTTTGATTATCCAAGATTGCAAAATAGACATGTGATTTAAAAAACTTTTTAAAATAAAAAGGTCCAGACTAAAGATAATTCAAATAAGTAAACAAGAAAACTAAAACAGGCACCTCTGCTTTTACTTTAAGTTTTGCATTAGTCACATTGTTGTATTAGAATTTTAGCTAATAGAAAGACAATAAAAACAATATGAAATTACTAAGAAGACTACCTAACATGTGGATTCACTTTTGCTATTGTTAACTATGAACCTCATCCTAAGTATGTATTATGCTTTGAAATACCAGCTTGTGATAGAATAACACTACAACAAGAAATACATTTAAAAATAACATATATTTCATCTTTATTATGTAGCAATATTAAATAATTTATATGTAAATATATTTATAATAACATACATATACACAAGCACACATATAATTTATAGATAAATATACATATATCGAGGTTATATACATGGTTTTTTTTTAACTGATAGAAAGGTCCTCTGATTTAATATACTGGGAAAATTAGACTGGAAGGACTAAGCAGAAAGGACTGAAATTAAAAAAATCTGAGACAGGCAAGCCAATTAAAATCTATTGAAATGCTAGTGATTCGAAATAAAGAATATCTATCTCTTTGAAACATAACTGAAACATTTGAGCCTTTAGTGCTTCTCCTATGTTGCAAGACTTTGGCCTCAGAAAAAAATCACACAGCAAACACCATTCTTTTAGCCGTGTGAGAGCAATTGAACAGAGTCTCTCCTTCCTCCAGATGCTAAACAGATATATAAGAAAACATATCTCAGTTTCTAAGCAACAAACGTTAATTCATAAAACACAAGGTAAACTACTGTGTTCTTTGCAATTGAAGTCAAATGCTGCAACATGAGAAGAACCTTCTGTGCATAGACAATGATTCCCAGCTGTGTACTTCCAGCACTCAATAGCCACATATCTGGGGACCACTCTGCCAGTCAACACCATGTTTGGTGTTAATATTGATAATAATAACCATCAGAAACTTCAAAAAGTTAAAGAAGATCTCTCGTAGAAAAGGAGGTTATGGTCACTGTAACTTTTGTGATGAATTTATTTTTTAAATTTTCTAAGTTTCTAACTATATATATATATTACATATTATACATGTTAACTTTCACTTAACTAGATTCTTTTAACTCTAATATTATCCTTTTAAAAATTAATTTATTGAGGAATAGTGTGCATACAATAGGATGCACTAATTTTAAGTGTACAAGTCAGTGAATTTTGATAAATTTAACTACCATCATGATATAGTAAATTTCTACCACTAGGGTCATCCCAACCCTCACACCAATTTTTTGTTCATTTTTAAATTTGGTTGTGGTCTAATCATTGATTTCTTAGAGCTCTTCTGAAAACAAACATTCCGTTTCTTTTAGTATGTGACTTTGTATATATTGCTGGATATGATTTTCTAATGTTTTAGTAATAATTTTTAAATGTATTAATGAAGGATACTATTCTCGGCTTTTCTTTTTATGCCTGGTTTTGACATCTATATAATATCAGGTTCATTAAATGAGTTTAAACAGTAGTCACTTCATCTTGATTTTCTAAGAGTTTGTGTAGGAAACACATTACTTTCCTCTTAAATCTTAGATTAAATTAACTACTAAAGCCATTTAGGCTTGGAGTTCTATTGTTAGAATGTTTTTAAACATTATTTCAATTTCTAAATTAAAAAGGTTATTTGTTCTTAATTAATTTTTGGTACTAATTGCCTTTCAAAAAATCTATTAATTTTTCTCTGAGTTGTAGAATTTATTGGCATAAAGTTGTTCTTAATATTCTCTTATTACTCTTTTAACATCTATAGACTCTGTAGTGATGCCCTTTCTTCATTCTTGATGTAAGTAATTATTTTCCTTTTTCTTTTTCCTGAGCAGACCAATTAGAGGTGCTTTCTTTTATTGATACTTTCTAAAAATAAGCTTTTGCTTTATTTTTTTCCACTGTTTATTTTCTATTTTATTGACTTCTTATATATTATTTTCTTATTTCAAATTACTTCTGGTTTAATTTGCTCTCCTTTATTCATTTATTTTTTTATTTTTTATTTTTTTTTAACTTTTTTTTTTTTTTGAGTGGGAGTCTCACTCCGTCGCCCAGACTGGAGTGCAGTGGCCGCTCCCAGCCACTGCAGCCTCGACCTGCTGGGCTCCAGCGATCCTTCCGCCTTAGCCTTCCAAGTAGCTGGAACTACAGGCGCGCGCTATCGTGCCCGGCTAATTTTTTGACTTATTGTAGAGATGAGGTCTCGTTTGCCCAGGCGGGTCTCGAACCCGCGGGCTCAGGCAATCCACTCACCTCAGCCTCCCAAAGGCGCGGGATTACAGGCTGAGCCACCGAGCCCGGCTCTTTATTCATTTTTTAAGGTTGAACTTTAGATCACAAGTTTTAGGCTTTATTCTTTCCTAATATAAGCATTTAATGTTATGACGATTTCTCTAAGTACTGCTTCAGCTACATCCCAGTAATTTTGCTATGTTGTGTTTTTGTTTTCATTCAATTAAAATTATCTTATAATTTACTCTGTGATTTATTATTTGACCTCTGGGTAATTTATAAATGTGTTATTTTCCAAATGTTTATAGATTTCCCAGATAGTTTATTGTTATTCTTTTTAATTTAACTTTATTTTTGTCAGAGAACATGTTCTCTATAATTTCAGTTTTTAAAAATTTATTAAGACTTAGTTTATTTTACTTTGTGAATTCCCCATATGTAGTTGAAAATAATTTTATTCTACTGCTATTGATTGAAGTGTTATATCAACGTTAAGTAGGTTAACTTGGTTGATAATGTGGCTTGAGCTTTCCATATCCCTATAATTTTCTATTTGTTACATTAATTGTTGAGAAAGGAGTTCTAAAGTCCCCAACTCAATTGTAAGTTTATTTATTTTCTTTTTTCCATCAGTTTTTGCCTCAAATATTTTGAAACTCTGTTATTAGGTTTATAAACATTTATAATTGTTGTGTTTTTTTAATGTATTAATCTCTTTAATATGAAATGGTCCCCTTAGTCCTTAGTAATATTACTTGTCCTAGATATTCATATGGTCTATCATTTTTGTCTTTATGTTTAGCTAATTTGTGTCTTTATATGTAAAATGAGTTTCTTGTAGAAAGCAATTTTTTTGCCACTTAATTTTATATTTGGTCTGACTTTGAATTAGATTGTTTAGACCATTAACATTTAAATAATTACCGATATGGTTAGGTAAGTATAACATTATGCTGTATATTTTCTGTTTGTTCCATCTGTCTTTCATTCCTGTTTTTCTCTTTTTCTTTCTTCTTTTGAGTTAGTTAGATGAACATTCTTAGAATTCCATCTTATCTCAACTTTGCTTATTAGCTAGACGCTCTATTTTTGACTTTAAAAGTTTACTCTGTGGGTATGATATAAAATGCATTACTCTACAAGTTTTTAGTATCACTTTAGAGGCTCCTTTAAAACCAAAAGCAATGTTAGAAAAGATACATTTTTAAAAGAGCTATTCTATAAGCCTAGATAAAATAGAACACGTTTATAATTTAACTTTTCTTTATAAAAATCAAAGACAATAGATGGTTGTTCAATAGGGAAAAATGGTGCATAGTGTCAGGTATCAAAATGTATTAACTTCCAAGTTGGATCTTTCAAGAAAAGGACTCATTTTAATTGACCTTTAGATTAAAATACATTAGCAATGGAGTGCACTGACAGCAGCATTGAAGGAGGTGTTGGAAGAACAGACTCAAATTTATACTAAATTAGAAACTCATGGTTTAACATGAGAGACTCATCAGATCATTAACCATTTTAGCTCTAGTTTTCTAATGTGGTTAATTAAAGTACTTTTTACGCCTATTTTGCAGGATTCTTATAAGGAACAATTGAAACCATGTTCATGAAGTCCTATAAAGTGACTATAAAACCTAAATTGCTATTATTTCTTTATGGTGTAACTAGTCACAAACGTCTTTTCACTTGAGACTAAGAAAACATCACCGGGACAAATGTACATTGGGGCAACTGTACAAGGTCATATGGAGGGAGGGAAGATAAATAAAAGATTGATGCTGCAAGATATAGGTTTGTAAATATTTACTGAAAATAAGAGTCTTGTGCAGATATCTTTTTGGTAGAATGACTTGAGTTCCTGCGGGTACATTCCCAATAAGGGGATTGCTGGGTCATTTGGAAGGTCAATTTCTAGCTTGTTGCAGTTCTATTCACAATAGTAAAAACATGGAACCAACCATGCTGCCCATCAAAGCTGGACTGGATTTAAAAAATGTGGTACTTATACACGAGAATATTATGCAGCCATAAATAAGAACAAGCATATGAACTTTGCAGCAACTTGAATGAATATAGAGTCTATCATACTCAGTGATCTATCACAGGAACAAAGAACAGAGTACCATATGTTCTCACTCATAAGTGGACCTTGA
>CAUYQG010226032.1:0-28802 GCA_963574415.1 Tarsius wallacei
TAAAAATAAGCCAACATAATTTACAAAGAGAAAATTATTTTTAAAAATTCAAATATCACCCTAGGCTTAATGTAACATTAGTGTCCATGTCTTTGTGGATTTAGGGGGAACTTTGTTGGTGTTGATATTTATTTTTATTCCACTGTGGTCCGAGAAGGTGCATGGCAAAATTTCAACTTTATGAAATTTGTTTATGCTTGATTTATGGCCAAGGATGTGGTCTATTTTAGAGTATGTTCCATGTGGTGATGAGTAGAATGTATAGTCTGTGGTCATTGGGTGGAGGGTCCTGTAGGTATCAAGAGTCACATTGAGGTTCTGGATCTCCTTGCTGATTTTTTGTCCTGATGATCTCTCTAGGGTTGTAAGTGGGGTATTAAAGTCCCCAGCTATGATAGTGTCAGAGTCAATATCTTTTTAAGTTTGCCTCTAAGCTGCTTTATGAAAGTTGGTGCTTCTATGTTGGGTGCACATATGTTTAGGACGGATATTTCTTGTTGATGGATTGAACCTCTTATCATTACGTAGTGACCTTCTGTATCTTTTTAAATTTTTGATAGCTTAAAGCGTATTTTGTCTGATATTAAGATTGTAATTCCAGCTTTCTTTTGTGTTCCATTCACCTGAAAATTTGCTACCCATTCTCTTACATCGAGTCAGTGAGTGCCCTTTCTGGTGAGATGAGTGTCTTGGAGACAAAATATTGTCACCTCATGATATTTTTTCCATTTTGCCATTCTATGTCTTTTCAGTGGTGCATTTAGTTCATTCACATTCAGGCTAATTATTGAAATGTGAGAGTTTATCTCTGTTATAAGGTTCTTATAAAGTTGTTGTTGTACCTATTTGTTGTCTTTCTTTTAACTTTTGGGTTGATTCATGTGTGTTTTCAATCTGTTTCCTGCACTCTTGTGAAAAACATTGTCATTCTTTTTTCCTTTTCTTCTGTGTTTAATACTTTCTTAAGTGTTTCTTGTAGAAATGGGCTAGAGACAGTGTAAGATCTTAGGGATTGAATGTCTAGGAAAGATTTTACTTCTCCCTTGCTGATGAAGCTTAGCTTAACTGGGTTACTTCATTGAAATTGCTTATCTTTGAGAACTTTGAAGATTGGGTTCCACCCTCTCCTAGCCTGAAGTGTTTCTATAGATAAATCTGCTGCTATTCTAATTGGTCTTCCCTGGTAGGTAGTCTGACCTTTTTCTCTTTCTGCCTTTAGGATTTTTTCTTTTATAACTACTTTGTTAAGGTGAATTATTATGTGTCTGGGAGTTGGTCTTCTTATTTGTTGTTTTTCAGGGGTTCTCTCAATCTCTTTTGTTTGAATTTTCACATCAATGATGAAGTGAGGGAAGTTTTCTTGAATAATTTCATGGAATGTTTGTTCCAGTGTGGTCTTTGTCTCTCTTTCTGCCTCAGGAAGTCCAATAAGTCTTAGGTTTGGCCTCTTGAAATAATAGCTCATCTCTTGAAGGTTTTGTTCTGTCTTTTAAAGCTTCTTTTCTATGTTTTTGACAGTTTGGGTTAGTTCTATATTGTGGTCTTCAAGCTCTGAGATTCTTTCTTCTACTTAGCTAATTCTGCTTTCCATGCTTAATAGTTTGTTATTTATTTTCAATCACTGTATTCTTTACTGCTGTTATCTCAGTTATCAACTTCTTCCTATTTTCCTCTTGTCTCTCAATTCTTTTTATTCCCTCCGTTAATGTCTTGATTTCTGGGTTTGTAGTATATGGCCCATCATTCTGGGGGCTCTTCGTTGTTTGCATTCTGAAGTCTGTTTTTCTCAGTGTCTGACCCTCCAGGAGTCTGTGTGAGACCCGTATTCTTCTTTTGGTTTTTCTTCATTTGTGTGGATTTTCCTCCCTACTTTTCCCCCCTTCTTCCTTAATTCTGTTGTTCAGGGATGGCAAGGTTGCTTTTACTTCTGTTTGTTCAATCTCCTATTCTACCTTATGTAAATCCTCTAAATTTGTTCAATTCTGAGGCTGGGCTGTTGGTTGAGGGGCTATACTTTTTTGCAGTTTTGAGATTTAATTGAGGGGGTAGCTGTGATTCAAGATCTATCTGTTGATCCCAGTATCCACCAAAAGGTGTACGGGTTACCTGGAACCCCCTTCCCACTGCCTTGCAATCCCTTCATGCAGTGGGGCTGTAAGTTTGCTCCCTGAAAGCAAAATGAGGTAAGAAAAAGGAAAATAATGGAATAAGGAAAGCAGGGGGGAAGAGGAAGGTGGAGAGAGGGAAGAGTAAGAGGGATAACAGACAAATGTACTGATTAACAAACAAAAAGAGATGCAAAGACAGAGAAGAGTAAAAAAAAAAACAAAAACATACAGACAGTCATACAAACACACAAGCTATCAACCTCTCTACTGATATATAATTCCCCTACACAAACAGGAGTTCTAAAGAAAAAAAAAAGAGAAATCAGTAAAATAACAGAAACAAGGCAAGTATGAAAATGTTATCAAAAACAGAGAGGAGAGAAAAAGAGGAGAAGAAAAAAAAGTTAAAAAATTAAAACATAAAACAAACAAAAACAAACAGAAACTGAATAAAAATTTTAAAAAAGTAAAAAAACTGAATCAAGCTTGCTCTGAGGTCATTCCTGTGAGCCCAACATCCTTTCAGCTCTGATCTCTAGCTCTCATCACAGGCTGTTAGGGTTGCTCACAACTAGAGTCAAATGTCCCAGGCCTGCTCTGGAAGGGTCAGATCTGGACTCATTAGACTTGCTACCTGTCTGGTCTGTCACTCAGATCCGACCTGTCTGTGTCTGATCTAATATGGGGGAGGGGCCTCTGTTTCTCCCCATTTGATGTGATTACCTTAGGTCCCAAGTTGAAGGCTGGGCAGAGCTGTGTGGAACTGGGTGTGGCGATGCAGGTCTCTGCTGGGTCTTGGGACAGAGAAAATGGCTGTGGTGAGTGCCTCTTTACCAGGCATGGGCCTTCTCCCTGGTCCTCCTTGATCCTCTCTCTCCACTGATTGTTCTCCAGGCTCCAGCTGATCTCGTTCCCGCCTGCAGGACACCTTAGGGCAAGGGAGGGAACCAGAAACTCTGTGGAGCTAGGAGCCAAGGGCCACAGCTGCAGTGCAGTGCATGGGACTGACTGCAGCAGCCACTCTTTCTTAATGTAACATTAAAAGATAATCATATAATTGATTCCCATGTTTAAAGAAAAGTATAAAAGATCTGACTCTTAATTTAAGTTATAAATAAGTTTATCTAAAATACAAATATATAACTATGATGCCATCTTAAATAGTATCACATTGAAGCTATTATTGCAATGCCTCATAATACCCATTAGTGATGTTAAGAAGTCTGTTAAACTGATTAACACTACTTTTTCTTATTTTTTTCCATTCAGCTGCATTTATGATCTTGTCTTTGCCTTTTGTTTTCTGAATTTTCCTCAGATTTGTCTGAAGGTATATTTCTTTCTATTTAAGTTATGTTGTTCTATTTAAGTTATGTTGAGTTTCTAAAATCTGAAATACTATATTATCAATTCAGAAAAATTCTTAGGTAATATTACAGGAAACGTATTTGGATTTTTTTCTATTTTTTGGCTCAGATTTGAAGGTGATTTGACAACTTACTTGCAAAATTCTTAAATAGTTAACAATTTGCTTTTGCAAACCAGTATGAACTGATTCCAGCACACCACTGAATAGATGGTATATTTATTTCTGCACAGTGCGGCAAATTTTTATATTTTTTTATTTTAAGAAGAAAGGTTTACTGAACAAAAAATTAACATTTATTGATAACTGATCGGACTTTCCTCTTGTTTTAAGATCTTCTTTGTTTTTGGTGCTCTCCATTTTTACTACAATGTGTATGACTTTTATTTTTAGTTTTTCTTCCTCAGAAACCAATTGTGCTTCTTGAATTTGAGGATGTATGTCTTTTCTAAATACTAGAAAATTAGCCCTCCAAATATTACTGTTTCTTATTCCTTAGATTTTATTTATGTTATTTCCATTTAATATGTGTTGAAATCGCTCTCTCTATTAATTGCTCATATATTCTCTTTAATCTTTCATTTCTATATTTTAGGTAACTTTTTCCAATGTATTTTTAATTTTTAAGCTCACTGATTCTATCTTAGTTTGTGAGTAAGTGATTATTTAATATATCTATTGGGATTTTAATAACTATATACTTTGGGTAGGCTATATCTGAACAATATTTATTGTTAAAAAAGGACCTTAGAAGTAATTATTTTTATTCTCAGAGTCCAGGCTGAGACAAGCAGGCTTCTTTGTCAATTTCTTATGCGGGAGTGTATGTTGTTGCAGTTTATAATGATTGTTCCCAGTTGTAGGCAGGGATCTTACTATCACTTGCTCTACAATGCTCCAGTTTCTTCCCTTACATGAACTAGGCAAAGCAGGGACCAAAGGGAGGTCCAAACTTTATCTGTACAATGATCACTTATCATACAGTGTACCTAATCCTGAATTGTACCCCACATTTTAAAGATAAAATAAAATATTTAAAAAATAAAAAAAGGGACACCAGAGAGCTCTCTCACACTTTTTACTCCATGTGGAAATGAATATAAGGAGAAGATAGCTGTCTGCAACTTGAAAGATGACCTTCAACAGAACCTGACCATGTTGACACACTGATCTCAGACTTACAACTTCCAGTACTTTGAGAAATAAATTTCTGTTGTATATATTTTTAAAAAGAAATGCAATGCTTCTATCTAATAAGAAGCAAATGATCCAGATTTTTTAGCTAGTCAGTATATTCTGTCTTCCTTGCTTCACAGTGATTGGTTCAGAGTTAGTCTTGTCATTCCAGCATGAGAAATAAAACTTAATTCTAGTTCTACAATCAAGATACTTGATATCAGATATTTTTCTTTAAATATTTGCATTGTACTAGCTAGTCTGAGGCTGATGAAGAGGCCAACAAATGGTGAGAATGTTGCTAACCCAGAGGGACACAGAGAGGAGAGAAAAAAAGATGGAGATCCAACACAACATCGTTTTATTTGAGTCCATAGGTTCAGGATCACCTGAATTGCCAGATTTTTAGTTTAGATGAGTTGAAGTCCTTTTGAATCAGGTTTCTGCAACAAGGATATGAGAGTCTTATCTAGTATGATTATGCAATAGCTGTTCCCAGTTTTACCTCATATTTCTCTGACTAGCAAGTAATAGAAAGTGAGAATTTGAATGCAAACTGTAGAAAAAAAAGAAATGATGTAAGTATTCTGTATTCAACACTGTGATGTTCAGCTCTTATACTCCTTCTGAGCTGAAGGTTAATTAACAGCTACTGAGCATTCTGTTGGTAGACAACTCACAGCTTTCAGCATATATTAGTCAGGATTCAACCAGGGAAATAGAACCAATAGGAGACATATATTCAGATTTATTGAAAGAAATTGGTTTACACAATTGCAGGGGCTGGCAAGGCAAGTCTGAACTCTTTGTAGGGTGGGCCATTAGGAAGGGCAGGCCAGACTTTCAAGGCACAAACTGAAGCTGCTATTCACAGGTGGAATTTCTTTTTCCTCAATTCTGTTCTAAAGTCTTTCAGCTTATTGAATCAGGTTCAAACAGATTATCCAAGATAATCTTCCTACTTAAATACAACAAAAATTACCTTCACAGCAACACCTTTAGCAGTATTTCATAACTGAACTACAATATAGACAAGGTGATACATAAAAAAATACATAAAACTGATCATCCCATTAGCCTTCTTTGAGAATTGCCACAGTTGGAGAGTTTCCTTACCCATTGTCATGGCCCCTTCCCATAGCACCATGCTTTTAATGACTCGTCAATATAGGAAAGCCTGACCACCACTCTCCCCACTCCAACTAAAAAAATTCTGAACAATCATATCAACTTTAGAATTCCTTCTAGTGAAGCCTTTTTTGAGGCTGCAAATCTTACTTTGGCCAGTCCTATTTTCTTGTCCCTGCCACAGGTATGGAAACACTTCTCAGCAAATTTTATATGCAAATGTCTCCTCAGAATCTTTCTTGGGAAGTTCAGTCTGTGACATGCACTAACATTCTCTTTGCATATCTTCCTAAACCACACACAAACAATACTTTATGTGTGTTCTTTTAAAACCTATTATGAAATAGTAAGACTCCAGCTCTACAGTGTATTCTAATGCTGAGACATGTGGTTTATCAATGACTCATACAGCATCTGGAATATCATTAGCTCAGTAAATGAATATAAAACATTAGAGTTTGTTACAACTAATTGTTAAAATCTCTCTTCATTAAAAATAGAAATCAAAGATTGTTTTGCTCAGCATCTAAATGTATTGTAATTATACTGTTGTTTTACAAAACATAAAACATGATGCTCATTTTAAGCTGAGAAAAGACTATTGAATGAATTTTGACTACATTAGAAATGACCAATATCTTATATGAAGAATCCCCAAATTAGCTCATGATATTTTGTTTCAATCTGTTTAAATTCTGGTCTGCTACAGTGGAATTGATCTTGAATTTAATGACACCATTTCATTCAATTCTCTCCGTGCCTTTATTATGAATATAATAGCTTTATTATCACATTTCTATCTTTTCTACTTGAATGGAGAAAGAAGAGAGTTATAGTAACTTAAACAAAAAACATGAGAGCATGTATATTGCTTCATCCTGGAAGAGGTGACTATTGTTCCAGTAATATTGATGAAAAACATGTTTTCATGTTCCTAAACCATGCTAGGAAAAAATTAATTCTGGGTGAATGACAACTTTTATGTGGATGTATTTACCTTTCCTGGCTGTGATAACTGTTAAATTAAACAAAACAAGACAAATTTTGAGGAGGAAGTATTTACACCATAAAATTTGGCAAATGTTACAAATTATTGTCCTCGGAGAGCTGTTTCTTTATATGTGCACATCCTATTTCCCTCTCACTTACTCAACTACAATCATTCTATCAATTTTTATTTCTCCTGATCTTCTAAACAAAAGAATTAATGGAAATGCAAGATGAATAAGTTTACCTCACTTATATTAATCTGTGCAAGATAGTAAAGCAGTTTTCAAGCATGTGGGGGTTATATAACAGGAATAATTTTTTTTTTTTTTTTTTTGGCTAAGTAGTTTTAACTTATGGGAAAAGTTTCATTTCATTATTTATTTCAAAGTTTCATTTGGTATTTCATTTATTTGTAGGATTAGAACAGGAAAGGGTGACCCAATTTTTGCTTGTTGTCTGTTTATCGTAGAGTGAAAAGAGTTTGTTTTATTTATAATGGGGATCCACGGTGTGTACATTTGTTCATTATGAAAGAAGGGCACTCTATCAATTCTGCTTTCACTAACATCTCTCCTGTATTCAAAATCCTCTGATAGCTACTGATTGCCTTCTAAGAAAAAGCCAAAGTTCTTACAATGGCCCATAAGGCCATGTTGAATTCAGCCTCTATAAAAACAGAGACTTAGTTTGCTTTGCTTACTATTATTTAATCATCCTGTAGAACAGATCCTGGCACACAGTAGATGTTAATTAAATATTTATGACCAATAAGCCAAAATTTTGACAAAAATGACCAAAGTTTGTTGGGGGAGGATGTAAACCCCGTATTATTTTCTTCTTTGATCAAGTACTTTCTATGAACATTATATAAACAGTAATTATGTTTGCACAATAGTTTTAAGATTTTAAAGTATATGTTCAATTTACCTGGGGTGTTGAACTAACCAGTGAACATCTTGTCAAAGAAGAATTGTCTTTTTTTCAAATCTAGAAACTAAAACTGCTTCTCTTGAGAAAACAGTACAATGATTACACCTCAAGACAGATTGAGGTATAGGTTTTAAATTTTTAAAAATTGTAAAGACTAGCTCTGCTTTGGAAATCACTGTAGTACAAAAAGAATGTAGACTAATATTTATCAAGTACTTATGATTTATCCAATATTGTTCTAAGTTATCTGATTGTGCTGTCTGTATGATATAGGTTTTTCTTTCATTGCTTTATGTTAAAGATAAGCCAACTTAGTCAAATGGTTTTGAAAACTTGCTGTGTCACTCAGAGTTCTTATAGATATATAACCAGTAGGAAATATATATGTATACATACTGTGAGATTTATTTTAAGAAATTATCTCATGCAATTGTGGGGGCTGATAAGTCTGAAATTTGAAGAGATGGCTGGCAGGCTGGAAACTCAGATAGGAGTAGATATAGCAATCTTGTCTTGGTTTTGTCTGGTTTAATTTTTCTCACCTTTATTAAGGTAAAATTGACAAATAAAAATTGTATATACTTAAGGTGATGTATAACATAGTATTTTTATAAACATATACACTATAAACTGATTACCACAATTAAACTAAATACATATATCTCACCTCACATAACTACCTTTTTGCGTGTTAGTGTTGAGAATATTTAAGATCTAATCTCTTAGCAAACATCAAGAATAAAATAGATTATTCTATAGTCAACATGCTATACATTAGGTTCACAAAATGTATTGTTTACAACTGAAAGTTCATACACTTTGTCCAACATTATTGACTTTTTTTACCCTTTGAACCTTGGCAAACATTATTTTATTCTCTATGAGTTCAGCTTTTTTAGATTTCACATGTAAGTGACATAATGCAGTATTTTTGTTTCTGTGTCTTGATTGCTTCACTTAACATAATGTCTTCAAGGTTCATCCATGTTGTTTTAAATGACAAAATTTCCTTATCTTTCAAGGCTGAATAGCATTCCATTATGTATTATATGTTTGTATGTATATACATATATTTACATATATATAAATAAATGCCACATTTTCCTTATCTATTCCTTTGTTAATGAACGTTTGGTTGATTTCATATCTTGGCTATTACGAATAGTACCACAATTAATGTGGGAATGCAGATATCTTTTATATCTTTTCCTTTTTTTTTTTTTGAGTTGGAGTCTCACTCTGTCGCCCAGACTGAAGTGCAGTGGCCGCTCCAGGCCACCACAGCCTCGACCTGCTGGGCTCAGGCGATTCTTCCGCCTCAGGCTTCCAAGGAGGAGCCAGAACTACAGGCGCGTGCTACCACGCCTGGCTCATTTTTTGATTTATTGTAGAGATGAGGGTTCGCCAAGTTGCCCAGGCAGGTCTCGAACCCGCGGGCTCAGGCAACCCACTCACCTCAGGCTCCCAAAGCGCGGGATTACAGGCTGAGCCACCGAGCTTGGCGCAGATATCTTTTCCACATACTGAGTTCATTTCATTTGGAATAGTACCCAAAAGTAGGACTGCCAAATCATACAGTAGTTTTAATTTTAATTTTTTGAAGAATTGCAATACTGCTTTCTACAATGGCTGTAGAAATTTATATTTCCACCACCAGTATACAGGATTTTCTTTTCTCTGCATCTTCATCAACACTCATCTTTCATCTTTTTGATAGTAGCCATCCTAATAAGTATAAGGAGATATCTCATTGTGCTTTTGAATTGCAATTTTCTGTACTGTTGGTTGGGTATAAATTAGATTAGTGATGTTGAACACCTTTTCGTATACCTGTTGGTTATTTACATCTCTCATTTGAAAGAAGAGGTCCTTTGTTCATTTTTAGTTAAATAATTTGGTTTTTTGTTTGATTGATTTGTTTTTTGCTATTGAGTTGTATAAAATATATGTGTTATATGTGTGTGTGTGTGTGTGTGTGTGTGTTTGTGAGGGTGTATGTGTGTATATATGTGTATGTGTACTTTTTTTCCAAGGGGGTATATGTGTAGGTTTGTGACATAGGTATATTTTGTTATGGTGAGTTTGGGGCTTCCATTGAGCTCATCACGGTAGGAATGCAAGTTAGTTCAACCCTGTGAAAAACAATTTGGAGATTTCTCAAAGAACTAAAAATGGATTCACCATTTAACTCAGCAATTCCACTACTGGGGTGAATCACTCTATCAAAAGATACCTGCATACATATGTTATTACAAAAACAGAAAATTAAATACCATATGTTCTCCTTTATAAGTAGAAGATAAACACTGAATACCACAAATATAAGGATGGGAGCAACAAACATTGGGGACTCCTAAAGGGGGGAGAGTAGGAGGGTGTAAGGGTTGAAGAATTACCCATTGATTGCCACACCCACCACCTATGTGATGAGCTCAATAGAAGCCTGATGACACACACAAAGGCAAAAACATTCCATGCTCATTGATTGAGAGTCAATTTTGTTAAAATATCCATACTGCCTAAAGCAATCTACAAATTAAACACAATCCTTACCAAATTACCAGCACCATTTTTTACAGATCTAAAAAAAAAGAAAAGTACTTAAATATGTATGGAAGGAAAAATGAGCCAGAATAGCCAAAGCAATCCTAAGCCAAAAAAGTAAAAATAAAAAGAGCCTGAGGCATTACATTACTAGACATCAAACTTTTCTGTAAGGCTGCAGTAACCAAAACAGCATGGTATTGATATAAAACAAACCCATAGACCATAGGACAGAAGGGAGAATGCAGAAGTAAAATAACTGCCTTACAACCATGTCATCTTTGACAAAATCAAAAATAACTCTGAAGAAAGGACATCCTATATAACAAATGGTGCTGAGAAAACTGGCTAGCTGTATGCAGAAGAATAAAGTTGTACACTTTTCTTTTTCCATATACAAAAATTAACTCAAGATAGATTAATGACTTAATGTAAGACCCCAAATTATAAAAATCCTGGAAGAAAGCCCAGGAAGCACTCTTCTGGACGTAGGCCTAGGCAATGAATTCATGACCAAAACCTCAAGAGCCAACGCAACAAAAACCAAAAGTGACAAGTGGGACTTAATTAAACTAAAGAGTTTCTGCACACTTTCTTATATATTTTTGTTTTCTATTTTGTTCCATTGGTCTATGTGTCTGTTTTTATCATTTATACTGTAGTTTAATTTGAAATCAGAAAGTGTGATATTTACAGCTTTGTTTTTACTTAAGATTACTTTAAATATCTGGGGTCTTTTGTGATCCATACAAGTGTTAGAATTGATTTTTCTATTTCTGTGAAAAATGTCATTGGAATTTTGATAGGGATTATGTTGAATCTGTAGATTGCTTTGGGTAGTATAGACATTTTGACAATATTAATTCTTCCCATCCCTGGATTTGAGTTATATTTCCATTTATTTGTATCCTCTTTAATTTTTTTCATTAATGTTTTATAGTTTTTAGTGTACAGATCTTTCATTCACTTAGTTAAATTTATTCCTAAGTATTTTTTTTACACTATTGTAAATGGAATTGTTTCTTAAATTTCTTTTTCAGGCAATTCATTGTTAGTATATAAACTCAAAACTGATTTTTGTATGTTGACTTTATATCATGTACCTTTACTGAATGAGTATATTAGTGCTTCTGGGATTTTTTTGTTTGTTTGTTTTTTGTTGTATCTTTAGAGTCTCTTGTGTGAATGCCTTTTATTCATGTTTTGATCTTGAGTCTGAAATCTGTCACAGGTTGGCAGACTGGAAACTCAGGCAAGAGTTACTGCTACAGTCTTCAGGGATAAATGTTTCTACTCCAGGAAACTTCTGTTTTAACTCATGGTTTTTTGGTGAGGAACTTAAGCCTTAATTCCTGAAGGATCTGAGGCACTAGTGGTCCTGCCAAAATTGGATTGGTGTAATTTTTCCATTGGCTTCAATCACAGGGCAAAAAAATAAGAGAAATCTTTAATGGATCTCCTATTCTTTAGGCATACTCTTCCTTACTTCCATTGTGTAGTAGTAGTCCAATTTTATCTTGATAGTTAGGATCATTCACCACAGACATTTTTGCCTTCTGACTTAGAAGCAAGATGAGTTCAACCTTTTACTATTCAGGATACTTGTGAGTGGTACCACTCTCATTTCTTGATTCCTGGACTTTTGATTTATGGCTATTAAAAAAACAGTGCCATATGTTGGATGCTGATTTAGAGCATACACAGCCTCCAGGACATTGTTTAAGTCTTCTACCTATCTAGCATTGGAATGAAGTCTTCAAAAGGCTATTTTATTGTTCTATCAAGTCAGTTGCTCCAGGACGATAGGGAACATGGTGTTACTAGTGAATTATGCAAGCATGAGCCCACTGCCACACTCAATTTTCTGAAAAGTGAGTTTCTTGATCACAAGTACCACATGTGGAATATGACAGGGGATAAGGCAGTCTATAAATTCATGGAGAGTAGTTATGACAAAAGTATTATTTGCAAGAAAGTCTATTCTAGTAAAAGAAAATCACTGCCCTTTCCATGATAAAAGTGTTCGGACATAATGAACCTGTACCAGATAGTTGGCTGATCACTGTGGGGAGTTATGCCATGCTAAGAATTCAGCGTTGGTCTTTGCTGCTGGCAGATTGGGCACTTACAAGTGATTGTAGTCAGGTGGCCCTTGGTGATCATTCACATGGGACACAAATCACCATACTACTTCATGGGTAGCTCAGGTAACTTAGAATATTTCCTATTTTTCCCTCCACTTCTTTTTACATTGCTATCATTTATTTCATTTACTCAAGGCTATAATCACCCAATATGTTATCTCTATTATTATGGACAAATCATCATCTGTAAGATCAATTAAAAATGAGAAATAATTTTTATCTTCACTTATTCCATCTTTAATATTCTTCTTCTTTTATGTAGACCTGGGTTTCTGACTTATATCATTTATTCTTCTCTGAAAATTTTCTTTTATTATATTTTGCATGATAGGAAGCCAATTTCTTCAATTTTTTGATTGTTTGAGAAGATCTTTGTACTTCTTCTTTTTTTTGAGTCAGGGTCTCAATCTGTCACCCAAGCTGGTGTGCAGTGGCATGATTATAGCTTACCACAACCTTGAACTCCTGGGCTCAAGCTTACCAAGTGGTTGGGGCTATAGCTGTGTGCCACCAGGCCTGGATAGTTATTTTTATTTTTTTATAGAGACAAGTCCTTGCAATGTTGTCTAGGCTTGTTTTGAACTCCTGGGCTCAAACAATCCTTCAACTTTGGCCTCCCAAAGAGCTGGGATTATAGGTATAAGCCCCCGCACCCAGCCTGTCTTTCACTTTTAAAGGATAATTTAACTAGATAAAGAAGTCTAGGTTGGTGGTCATTCACATTCCTTTTGCTTGCAAGGTTTGTGGTAAGGTCCAATGTAAATCTTATTCTTAGTAAGTGTTTTCTCTCTGGTACTGGATTCTTTCAAACATTTTTTTTTTGTTGTCTTTAATCTTGTGTAGCTTGAATATGATATGCCTACATGTACATTACTAATTGTCTATTTTACTTGGTGTTCTTTGAGCTTCTTGGAACTGTCATTTGGTATGTGTTATTAATTTAGGAAATTATCAGCCATTATCGCTTCAAATACCTTTTCTGTTCATTTTTTCTTCTCTTTCTGTTTTTTCTTTCATTATGCATATGTAACTTCTTTTGTAATTCTCTAACAGTTCTTAGATATTCTCTTCAAATTTTTAATCCTTTTTTCTCTTTGCTTTTCAGTTTGGGAAGTTTCTACTAATTTATCTTCAAGCTCACCAATTCTTTATTTGGTTGTGTCTAATCTACTGAACACAGATATATGAAAAGGAACCCTTCAAAGACATTCTTCATTTTTGGTTTCATCTCTCTGCTTACACTCCCCATCAGTCCTTACGTATTTTTTTAACTAATAACTGTCATTTTAAATACTCAATTTAGTAATTCCAAAATCTCTGCCATATCTGAGTCTGCTTTATTTCTTTGGACTCTGTGTTTTGCCTTTTAGCATCCTACATAATTTTTTTTCCGTGAAAGTTAGACATGTTATTGGTGAAAAAGGCACTAAGATAAATAGGCATTAGAGTGAGGTTTTATGTTTACCTGGTTAGTAGTTAAGTCTATGTTTACTGTTTTCTGTAATTTGGGTGTCAGAGGCCAAAAATTTTCTCTAGCATCCTTTTATTTATCTCTCTTGTTGCCTTGGATTTCCTAAAGATTTTTTCTTAAATAAGGTTTGAGGTTGACAGTTCTTTCAGTTGTAACTCCCTGTTATTATTCAGGGTCCTGATTGATTTGGGGTTAAGGTGTGAAAAGAGGGGATGGATTTTATAATCTCATATTTAGGTCTAATGCTTTCAGGGAGTCTTGGTCCCAAAGACATGACCTTCATAAGTGCTTCAGCTATGTTCAACACTCTTAGGTTAGCACGGAAGACTAGATGGGGCTGAAACTGACCGTTTTCCTTCCTCCAGGTCCATTATGCTCTGATAATATTCAAATACATTAGATTCTTGTAAAATTTTTTCCAATGATGGCAGGTCTTTTTAAAGGAGAACAGAGTGTTATGAGCATGTTTCAATATGAGTACTTTTCTCTTTCCCCTGCCAGAAGCTTGAAGGGATTATTGTCATCATCCTAATAACTTGGTGGGGACTCCTGGAGACAAAATTCATGAGAGTGTTGCAGCCTGACTAGGTCCTTATACCTGCTGCCCAGAAAAAAAATTGAGACTAATGCAACTGTTACAGTAGAAAAAGAGTTTAATATCTTTAAGAGATTACCTAAACAACTTTATCTGGATAATAAGAGAATTTTGTTTCTGTGAACCACTGTCTGAGCATTTTGTTTCTGTGAACCACTGTCTGAGCATTGGGTCTAATGCTATCCCCTGAAAAGGACTTAGTCCTCCTTTCTCTCCCTTATGAAGAGGACATTTAAGCCTCAACCATCTGGCACTTTTTTAAGTTCATATATTGTGTGACTCTCATGCACATGTGTGCATGTAATAATAATGAGTGTTATGCTTTTCTCTTGTTAACCTGGTTATGAAAGTGTTAGCCATGAACTTTTATGGTGGGGAGGAAAGGGATCACCCCCTTTTAACCCTTAAAACACTATCTTATTGTTTTGAAGTTATATATGAATACCTTTTGTTATTAACTTATAGTTTTCTAAATTTTTCTTCTAATAATAGAGGGGATAATTTATACTTTTATGTTATTATCCATGGCTCATTATCTCATCCATAAATCATGTAAAAAATGTGCTAATTTGAGCTTAGAAGCATATTTACTGAAAAAAGATTGAATTGAAATTTACCAAGAATTTCCTATGAAAGAAGCAAGAATAACAGTAACAACTACCAAAAATCTTGACAATTTAGGAACTGATAAGAGCTACTCAAACTGCATGCACAAAGGTTTTCAGATATTTGTTGCTTGCAACAAAATCCATTCTTCAAAGCAACGTAATGCAGTAATTCACATGAAAGGAAGAAAAAGTTGAACTGGTTATTCTTAGGGCAGAAGAAGGGCCTCACAGTTGTCTTCCCCTCACGGCTCCTTCTCTAACCATCTCACGCCCACATGGCAGCATCTACACATTTCCACGTTTCTGAAATCATATTTTTAAAAGAAATTATTGAATAATAATTCAAACTTTAATTGATAGACCATTCATCTTTACCTATCTTAGAAATTCAAGCAACATATATTAATAGGATTAAAAACCCAGAATGCTGACTATAATATATGGAAATATTAATATTATAAGATTCAGAAAATGTATCTGACACTTGCAACTGGCATATTTGTGCATCTGGTCTCCTTTTGGGGACATGAGCTAAGACTCCATTTTGATCAGTTATATTTTCTTAAGGCTTTGTTTCTACCTTTTTTTTTCCTTTTTTGAGTTGGGTTCTCACTTCATCACCCAGACTGGAGTGCAGTGGCATGATGATGACCATCAAAATTCATGGAAGTCTTGATTTCCTGGACTCAGGATATTCTTACTCCTCAGCATCCCAAATAACTGGAACTACAGGCATGCACCACCATGCTCAGTAAATTATTATTTTTTTTAATAGAGACAAATTTTCTCTATGTTGTCTTGGCTGGTTTCAAACTCCTGTGATCAAGCAATTCTCCCACCTCTCTCTTTCTTCAAAATGCATCCAAAGGTTAGTGATAATTATCCATAATTATATGGCTCAACTAATTTTCTTATTTATACAGTATGTGCCTATATTATAAATATACTCATTGGATATGTTTTATATTTTTCACATAAAACACTAACAGATGGTAAATATTGTGACTAATTTAAAATTTTAATACATATGATATGAGACAGTTTGCCAACAGCTAGGAAAATCTAATAATAAACAGATACTGTTTTTAACTACAAACTTAAACAACCAAATAATAACCTTACATAAAAAATAATATGTTAAGCAAATTAATGAGAAATCTTGTGATACTTTAAACAAATTTTATGTAAGCCGTGCATGAAACACAATGAACATGTCACACAGCATTTTATAGAAAACTAATTTGACTGTTACCAAAAGCTTCCTTCAAGAGAATGAAAGGAGATTCTGACAGTGTTGTTTTTTTTTTTATATAGCAGTGTTGACAGGTAGTGTTAAACAGTTGTGTAGAAGCAACCATGCATATAAAATCAACAAAATAACTCACCCATGACATAGAACGTCAATAACTACTTTCTCAGTCTCACCTTTTGAAACTGTCTCATTAAATAATACAGAAATGAAAGCCACATGTAATGCATTCAAACACTGTAAGAATAAATTGTGATGATTACTTTCACTGAACTTGCTAAAATTCCAATAAATGTTTGACAGACAAAAACAGAAATTGCTCATTATCAATGATTCTTGTGCAAACTGTTGTTTTTCCATCATTTATGGTATATAATGATAAAATTGTATTATAAATGCTATATATCAGGAACAAAAAGAAAATCCTTATAATCTAAGAAAATTTAAATTTATTATAATGAAATTTACCATATTTTATACTTGATTAAGCAGTACAATTCATTTATCCATCTGTTTGTATGCAAACACTATATCAAGCCTTATCTATGTATGTTGATATTTGCATAGTACCTGAAACATGGCAATCACTCAAATATTATTCACCTACTCCTTTGTTGTGTTCTGAGACCATGCTCTCATTTATCTAAGTCATTTTTCTCTTTTAAAACTCAGGATCATATGTTTTTTTTTCCATTGGGATTTTGCCAACATTCCTACATCATAGCAATCAGCTGTCACTTGCCAATTTAGTATTTTTTGGCACTGCTTCTTACATATCACCTATCTGTTAGATATATGAATAACAGAATATCCAACGTACTACCACAAGAAAATGACTGACAGTGGTAGGAAACTATGGGGGGGGGGGAAGGCGATGGGATTAATGATGATAAATATCTGTCTGGGGATGGGGAGACACCTCTTATCATCAAGGGTGCCTGAACGAAGCATCTTTGTATGCCTAACCCCTAACTGTACCCTATAATACCATAATTTTAAAAAATTTTTAAAAAATAATAAATAAATAAAAAAGAAATTAATTAATAAAGAAGAGAATTACATGTTCTTGAATGCATATGCCTTAGTCTAGTATAGAATGTAGAACTGCTGAGTAAATACTTACTAATAAAGGCTAAATATAAAGAAAATGTTTATTTAAACCTAAGAATATGGAACTTGAGCCAAGAACTTTAAAGTGCCCTGAACAAGGTTGTGCTTCTCTTGATCTACTTTCTCACTTGTACCAATGTTTTTTCAAGAAATTTATTTTTCTTTTCTCTTTTTCTTTTCTTTTATTTGAGTTGGAGTCTCTTTCTATCGCCCAGGCTGGAGTGCAGTGGCACACTCATGGCTACCCCAGCTTCGACCTGCGGGGCTTTGGCAATTCTTCTGCCTCAGCCTTCCAAGTAGCTGGAACTACAGGTGTGTGCTGCCATGCCCAGCTAATTTTCTTTTAAATTTATTGCAGAGATGAGGTCTTGCCAAGTTGCCAGGGCCCGTCTTAAACCCGTGGGCTCAGACAATCCATTGCCTTGGCCTCCCAAAGTGCTGGGACTACAGGTTGAGCCACCGAGCCTGGCCTACGCAATTTCTATTTCATTTCATCTTATTTTATTTTGTTCAAACAATTTCAATAGTTCCTAAACAGCAGCAGAATCAAACTAGCTAACATGCATTGAGATTCTAGTATGAGCCAAGCCTTTTGCATGCAAAAACTCTTAATCATCACAATAATCACATGAGCTATAAACTATTAATCCCATTTTCCAGATGAGTAAATCAAGATTCACAGAAGTTAACAAAACTTCTTCAGGGGCCCATAGTAGCAGAACACAAATTAGACCTCAGTCTGCCTGACTCCAAAGCCTGGGTTCTTCCTGCCATACTTCGGTGTCTCCTTGAACTTAAGCAATTAAAGCCTGGTTTTCTTCCAGGTCTCTCTCCAGTGTGATTTGTACAGGAAGCTTATTTTTACAAATGTGCATGCTGGATGAGATACACATAAATACATATACCCCCCATACACATACTCACATACACTCCAAAGAATAAATATTTATTTTCAAAATATAAGTACAGTAATAGGAAATATTTACCTAAAGACTCACAAAGTTTACATTGAATTAATAATCATAATTACACAAATTAGTAGTACAATATTCAGATTTGCATTCTTATTATAACTAGTATTTCATAAGCTTCATTGAGAATAAGGAACAAAGCCATTTCTATGCCTCATTTGCTTCAAGTTTATTCAGGTAGCAACAAAAATTCCAGTTCAAACTGAAATTATTGTCCATACTGGTTTAAAATCTTAGTATCTAGCACATCTTCAGATGTGTGTCTGTGTGTACATGTGTGTACTCACTACACACACAGCCCCAGCAACCATAGATCTTTTAACTATCTCCATAGTTTTGCCTTTTCTAGAATGTCATGTAATTGAAATACACTGTAAGTATTTTTTAGGTTGACTTCTTTTTAGATTTCACTTAACAAAATACATTTTAGGTTTCTTCATGTCCTGTCATGGCTGGATAATTCATTTTTTTAATCACTGAATAATATTGCATAGTATGAATGTCCCACCATTTGTTTATCCAGTCACATAGTGAAGAACATCTTCATGTTTCTCATTTCTGTCAATTATAAATAAAATTTCCATAAATATTCATGTGCAGGTTTTGTGTGGACATTAGATTTTCAACTCATTTGGTTAAGTACATAGAAGTGGAATTGCTGAATCATATGGTAAGACTAAATTTAGTTTTGTAAGAAACTGCCAAACTGTATTCCAAAGTGGTTGTAAATTTTGCATTCCTACCAGCAGTGAGTAAGCACTCCCATGGCTCTACATTCTCACCAGCATTTGGTGGTGTCAGTGTTTTGGATTTTAGCCATTCTAATAGATGTGTAGTGCTAAGACTGAGTTTTAATTAGTCTTTGTTGCTCATAGTGTTTTTCAATGTTATCTCCACTTTTTAAGTCCTAAAATTAGTTGTCTCTGCCAACATTTCATAGTCTTAAGTTTCTGGAGTATCTAGTCCTGTTAATTCTTGCTTGCAAACCCAGCAGGTCCTTTTCTGGTTTCATTGCTTCTTGCAATAACTGTCCAAATGCAATCAACAGCTAACATGTTTACGACCAGTCTGTGTTTAAACTTCTTCCCCTAAAGCTAAAAGTTCATTGTGCCCATGATATTTATCTCATGTTACCTCAGGCGACAGATTTGCCCAATTTTTGCCACAATCTAATATGGATACTTTTTTTTCCCCCCAGAATTATTGATCCTTTATTATTCCAGATATCTTATATTCATTTGGCAATTTTCTCCTAACAACAAACCTATGATGTGCTACTTTTTTTTTTTATAATCAGTATTTTTTATTATGATATTGTGGGGTACAGTTAAGGATTAGGTATACAAATATGCTTCGCTCAGGCACCCTTGTTGATAAGAGGTGTCTTCCCGTCCCCAGACAGATATTGACTACCAATAATCCCATCTCCCTTCCCCTTCCCCCCCATAGTTTCCCATCTCTGTCAGTCATTTTCTTATAGTATTATATTGTATGTTCAAAGTTCACTATATGAGTGAGAACATGTGATACTCAGATCTTTGTTTCTGTGAGAAGTCACTCAGTATTATAGATTCTGGTTCCATCCAAGTTGCTGCGAAATTCATGATTTTGTTCCTTTTTTTTTGAGTTGGAGTCTCACTCTGTCACCCAGACTGGAGTGCAGTGGCTGCTCCCGGCCACTGCAGCCTCGACCTGCTGGGTTCCAGCGATCCTTCCGCCTCAGCCTTCCCAGTAGCTGGAACTACAGGCGCACGCTAGCACACCCAGCTAATTTTTTTGATTTATTGTAGAGATGAGGTCTCACCAAGTTGCCCAGGAATAGCAACGAGTAAACTGAAAATGAAAGTAAGAATACAATTCCATTTATAATAGCATCCAAAAATACTTAGGAATAAATTCAATAAAAAATTACACAACATATACTCCAAAAACATTGTTGAAAGAAATTGAAGATCTGACTAAATGAAAAGACATTCGTGAACGGAAAGAATTAATATTAAAGATAGAAGTACTTCCCAATTTGACAAAAAGACTCAACATAATTCTTATGAAAATTAAAGCTTCTTATTTTGCAGAAATTCATATAGAAATGCAACCAACTCCAAATAATCACAACGATTTTGAAAAAAACGAAGTCAGAGAACTCAAATTTCCTGATTTGTAACTTTACTATGAAGTTACACTAACTGAAACAGTGTGGTACAAGGAGAGCTATAAGGACCAATGGGATAGAACTGAGAATTCAAAAATAAACCCGTACATTTATGAGTAAGTTGATTTTCAACAAAAGTGCCAAGACAGTTCTGTGAAGGAAAGAATAGTCTTTTCAGCAAATGATACTTGAACAACTTAGGCAAAAGTTGTACCCTTAACTCATATATACCATTATGCAAAATTTATGTATAAAAATTAACTCTAGATGAATGAAAGTTCTAAATATTAGCTAAAACTGCAACGTTTTTAGAAGAAAACTATAAATCTTGGTGACAATGAATTTGTCAATGGTTTCTTTTATATGACCCCAAAACCATGAGCAACAGTAACAAAAGGTAAACTGGATATCATCAAAATTAAAACCTTTTGTGCTTCACACCATCAAGAAAGTGAAAAGATTACACATACAATGGGAGAAAAATGTTGGCGAATTACATGTCTGATAAGTAACTCGTGATTTGTACTTGGGATAAATAAATACTGCAACTCCATAATAAAAAAGACAATTTTAAAATGTGCAAAAGATCTGTCCTACAAAGGAGACATACAAATAAAAGCACATGAAAAGATGCTCAACATCACTAGCCATCAGGAAAATACAAATCAACACCTCAATGAAATTCTACTACACAACCACTAGGATGGCTATAATCAAAAAGGTAGTTCATAGCAAGTGCTGCTGATGATATGTAAAAATTGAAACCCTCATACACTGTACAAATGTAAAATGGTGCAGCTTATTTGAAAAAGGTTAGTAGTTCCTAAAAAATGTAAGTATAACATTACTAATTGTTTCAGCAATGCCACACATAGGTATAGAGCCAAGAAAAACGAAAACATATGCCTAGACAAAACTTGCACGTGAATGTTGATAGCACCATTATTTATAATAGTCAAAAAGTGGAAACAACCCAAATGTCCATCAACTGATTAATAGATAAATCATGTAGTGCATCTACACAGCAGAATATTATTTAACAATAAAAAATAATGAAATACCAATACATGCTACAACATGGATAAACCTTGAAAACATTACGCTAAATGAAAGAATCCAGTAACAAAGAACTGCATATGGTATAGTTCCATTTATGAAATGTCTAGAATAGGCAAATCTGTCGAGACAGGAAGTATATTAGTGGTTTCCAGAGGCTGAAGGGACAGAGTGATGGAGAGTGACTGCTAATGTGTTTGGGGTTTCTTTTGGTGATGCTGAAAATATTTTGGAATTAGATAGTGGTGATGGTTACATAACTTTGTGGGTATACTAAAACCCACTACTTGAACACTTTACAAGTTTGTATTTTATGAGTAAATTATATTTTAAAACTTTTTAGAAAGAATTCTAGAGAATCTAATTCTAATCATGATATAGTAACCGTTAAGATAATTGCTCTACGACTGTTAATCAGCCTAAACATGGATAAAATTTGTGATGAAGACTTCTGAGACTTTGGGCAATAGGTGGTAAAGAATTGTCATTTTTTGGAAAAGGAAAAGTATAAGATGCACCTTGCGTTTGCCTTGGTACTTTTCCGAACTTGAGTATATAAAGATGGAGCCCAAACAGAATACGGTAGTCTTGTGTAGCTGAGGAGGCAGTTATCGGATTTCAGAAGCATGGAAAAAGGTGAAATTTGAGAGGTAGATTCCCAGTGTTGAGGAAGCTACTCAGATGGATGGAATAAGTATGCATTGTGGGGGGGTGGGATCTCATCCTTTCCGTGGTCTGGACTCTGCATGCTAAGGGTAAGAATCCGTTAGGCCTAGTAGAAAATAACTAATGTGCTGGGCTTGGTGGCTCAGCCTGTAATCCCAGTGTTTTGGGAGGCTGAGGTGAGTGGATTGCCTGAGCCTGCGGGTTCGAGACCCGCCTGGGCAACTTGGTGAGACCTCATCTCTACAATAAAATCAAAAATTAGCCGTGTGTGACAGCACACACCTGTAGTTCCAGCTACTTGGAAGGCTGAGGCAGAAGGATAGCTGGAGCCAAGCAGGTCGAGGCTGCGGGGGCCAGGAGCGTGCCACTGCACTCCAGTCTGGATGACAGAGTGAGACTCCAACTCAAAAAAAGAAAAGAAAAGAAAAGAACTCACGTAAGGCAGAGAGGTGAATGAAGTTGGGAGGGTGAGAGGATAGGAGAGAGAGAGGGAGGAAAAACTGATGAAGAGAAAAAGGTACAACTGAATACATTGCACAGCAACAGTGACCGTACCATATAGTTTTATTTTTCAAGAGATCAAACAAAATCAAAATGGCCTTGAATAATTATTAAGGGTTGTCAATGATGTTGATCCATAAGAATTAAGATAAATCATTACAGAAGATGTTAAATGCCTACTAAGTTCCCCATGCAGAAGACTCAATCACTGTGGGGAACACCACTGGAGAGTGAGAATAATAAGGAAGGATATGTCTAAGCATTTGGTGGGATTTATTCTGCATAGCAGATTGTGTGTGTGTGTGTGTGTGTGTGTGTGTGTGTGTGTGTGTGTGTGACATGGTGGGCAGAGAGAGGAGTAATTAGCAAAAGGGACAGAAATTCCAAGATCATTTCTACTCTATGAACTATTCTCTAGAACAAATTCTTCCAGAAATAGATTTTTACAAGATCGATCCAGTTAGTCCATTCATGTAGATGGAATCCTTGGTTTAGAGTCAAACTAGGTATGGTTATACTAAAGCACTATTCAATTTTAGAGTAAGGAATTAATGTCCGTAAAAGGTGTGAGTCAACCTTTTCCACGAATACCTTGTCCTCAAGTCCTTTCCATTAGAGAAAAGAATACATGACAATTGCAAACATTTATTTACCTATTGACTGAACAAAAGGGCCAATTGAAAATTAAGTTAGGAAAAACATGAACCTGGTCTTATCACATTAACAAGTGATTTAAAAAATTGTTTTAACCTTGTAATATGTGGTTAGTCATCACCATGTGCACCACTAACTCAAACTAGATACTTGTCCTTTTGCCAAACAATGTCACTTTAAATGTGTGGAAATATCAATACCACAGCAAAATTTAGGACCTAAATTCTGACAAGGTGTGACCACATGCTTGGTAATGAAATTTCATCTGCTCCCTCAAAATTTCTTCTCTAAAGATGCTTTATTTGAGGAGAAATGGAACCCACTCACGTTTAAAATACCCATTCAGAACAACTATGAAAAAATAAACTGTACTGAAAAATTCTAGCTCTAAGTATATATGGATTTGTTATTCAGTGTAACTCATTGGTAACGTTTTCTAAGGGACTAAATTTTTTAATACATTATGCATGAGAAAGCAAAGTTTTACTGTGTTGTATATTAGGTTAAATCCTTTAAAATAAATACTAGACAGTGAAATTCATCACAATATGCCTCCATTTCACATTTTCCTGCAGCTAATGTTCATTTTTTAAAGGGCTGGCTCAGGGCCCAAAGAGGATCATGTATCACTGGAAAAAAAATCCCAGATTTCTGGAAAACATTATAGAGACATTCTAGTGTATTTAATTTTTAAAAAATGATATTTGTCAAATTGTTAGCCATCTATTAGAATGTGTACTCTGTGAATGTACCACCATTTTAAAGTGTTGATAATACATCTTACTGGCCTTCCCACTAGTCAAGAGTTCCTGGTAAAATATTTTCCTACCGCATAAGCCACTAGTCATCAACCATGTCAAACAACATTTTCAATTTGGATAATGAAATTCTAAGTTGGCTATACTCAATAAATAATCAAGCGCTATATTATGTTAGCTATATAATATTTTAAGCATATTTAAATAAAGCTAGGTAACATACAGAAATTTAAGAAAAAAATTTTATTTGGATCACACATAGGTAAATCTATTAACTGCTATGTTTTTAAAATGTGTAATTTTTAACTTAGCCTTATCAGGAGCAAAACTTAATTGCATATACTATGTATTTAAAGACTAGAATTAGAAATCTGCTTCAGCTAAATAGTAAAAATATCAAATAAATGCATTCAAGCTCTGTTCTCTTTGCAATATATAATATGTATAATATTTATTATATGAACAAATATATTTAATATAATATTAATATTTTTATTGCATATTACTAGATACATTATATGCTTATATATTATTTATATACTTATAAGTAACTATATTTATATGTAATCATATGTTTATTTTATTTTTTTGTTTGTTTGTTTGTTTTTGAGTAGGAGTCTCTCACTCTGTCGCCCAGACTGGAGTGCAGTGGCCGCTCCCGGCCACCGCAGCCTCGACCTGCTGGGCTCCGGCGATCCTCCTGCCTCAGCCTTCCAAGGAGCTGGAACTACAGGCGCGCGCTACCACGCCCGGCTCATTCAGTTAATTTTTAAAAAGTTTTTGTGGAGATGAGGCCTTGATACATTTGCCCAGGCTGGTCTTGAACTCCTGGCCTCAAACTATCTTCCTGCTTTGGCCTCCCAAAGTGCTGGGGTTACAGGCATGAACCACCACACCCAGCATCCAACTTCAATTTTTATTGAAGAATATTATACATCCAGAAAAGTGCATATAAGTATATAGTCACAAATGGAACACACCTGGATAATCACTAAGCAAATTTAAAAAACCAAATATTACCAGCACTCTAAAAGCCTAACTCACATTCTCTTCTAGTCACTATCTGCACCTCCCTCCGAGAGAAACCATCATCCTGACTTCTGACAGTATAGATTAGTTTTCCCTTAAATTCTATCTCATTGTAATTATTATTATGTAACAAGGAGAATTAATCATCCCTTCTTATGTGTTCTCAAAGCTTTTATCTTATGTGTAATTTAATTCTGCCTTGGTTATTGGTTAATTGTTTTTGGCTAATTTATTTATTCAAGCTACATTTTTAAATACCTGCTATATGTCAGGTACAATGCCAGAAAGTGGAAACAAGACAGACATAGTTTTTGCACTCATAGAATTTGCATTCCAGAGGGGAAGACAGACGATAACAGTGAACACATAAATTTATTACTGATGATCCTAAGTGTTTAGATGGGAATCATTAAATTGCTGTGATAGAGAGAAAAGTGAGGCACTTTTGGTGGAATTGCCAAGAAAGGTCTTTCTCAGGAATGATATTGAAATTTAATGATAAGAGCCAGTCACGCAAAAAGCCAGGGGAAGCATGCTCAAGGCAGAAAAACAGCAAGTTCAAAGGCCCTGGGTTGATAAGACACTTGGCATATTCTAGGAAATGAAATGAGGCCCATGTGGAGTAAATGTTTTGAACAAGGGAAGTGTGATAAGAATAAGTTTGGAAAGATAGGCAGTAGAATGTTTATGTAGGGTTTTGCAGGTGTTCGGCCTCAGCAAATGATACCTCAAAATATGACACTTTAGCATGCTGAGTGCTTTGAATTAAAGAAAATTGAAAGGCCTCAGAAACAAGCCTCAGAACCAAGGTTTCTCTCCAACAACCTTCTGACCCTACCCTCTCTGATCTTCTTTCTTTGCTGAAGCAATTGGAGGGGCTTTCTCTGAAGTTCCCTTATCCCATTAAAGGAAGTTCCTCCGGAAGAAATGCAATTGTCTTAAAACATTCTCTCTTAGAAATTTCATCAAATAACCAGGAAAGATTAGCCACCAGAGAAGAGAAAAGATTAAAAGTCAGCACCATGACCACACAGACTTTTCATCATTTTTTCTGAGGGTAGCTTGGGGAGACTACCTGGGAGACTTTATCTGCATAATAAGACAACCTTTGTTCACAGTGACGTTGCAGCCCTCACCTTCCCACAATTTGCTGCCACCTCCCCCAGAACTCATAGGAGCTTTGTCACAGGCCAATTACCAGCTCTTTGGACTCATGTATATCCCCTGCAAATCATTTACTACACTTCACAATTACCTATATCCCCCATTTTTCCTTTCCCCTATGAAGAGGGCATTTAAGTTTCATCCGTCTGCCCCTACTGTGTCTCATATTTGCAGGACTCCTATGTCCATGTGTACATAAATATATTTCTATGTCTTTTCTCCTATTAATCTGTCAATTGTCAGCTCATTTAAGCAAATCTTCAGAGAGGGCAAAAGGGAAGCATTCCCTCTGCCCCTACACAGGACATGGTTAGGATTTGGGATTTATTTCTGAGCAGTTGAAAACCACTGGGAGGTTTTAATTAGGGGAATATAATTATTCAATTTACATTATAGATGCTGTGTGGAGAATGGACAGAATGGGACAAGGGTAAATGTGGAGAGAGGATCAATTGAAAGGCTACAGCATTAGTCCAGGTGAAAAGCACTAGTGGCTTGGATCAAGGTTGAGGTAGTAGAGATGGGAATGACAGCCAAATTCTAGACCCGTTTTTAGTGTAGAATTGACAGGCTTCCCAGTGAATTGAATATGATGTGTGTATAAATGTGTTTGTGTGTGTGTTTTGCTGGGGAAAGGGGATGAGAGGAGATAGGTGAGGGAAAGGAAGGAATCAAGGTCGATTCTTGGTTTTTTTTCTAGAAGAAACTAGATGAATGGTGGAGCTACCACTTACTGAGAGGGGGAGGCTTGTTTTTTCTCACCTATTCATGAAACTAAGACAATGTCTTTTTTATTGAAGTATTCTTGTATAACCTATTATAATACTAGGTGAATGTTTGTTACATAAATGAATTACATATCTTTTATGATCAACTGTTACTTTTTATTACCGTTAGTGTACTTGCTCCAGATAAGTCCACCTTTCAGATTTTTTATTTTTAATCTTATGGGGCTTGAGCAACCATGTAACAAAATCTTCTTAACTCTCTGCAATTAAATCTACAAATCTTTGTCAGCATTTGTACCAGTGTTTTCCTCATTCCCTCCAGTGGTAGTAAAACTTGTAGTATTCTTATCACTTTTGGCTATTTTCATTTCTGTCCCCCACCCTACCCCTCCCCATCTTGCTCTCTCTCCTGATTTTATTTTTAACCCCTTCTTTTCTGTACTTTCCACCCCATCAAAATGTTAAGTATACTCAAGTTTCTCTTATTAAAAAGACAAAACAAAGGGAAAATAGGAAAAACTATCTCCTTGGGTCTCATCCTGCTTTACCTATTGCTTCTGTCATTTATTTTCATTTTTTTGCTTTCTCACTCTCTAGCTCTCTCAGCCCTGTTTCACAGTCAAACTTCTTGAGTTGTCTGTACTGGGTGTTTCTCCTAATTCAGCTGCCATTCCTTAGCAATCTGTATTCTGTCTCTAATACTCTGCTCCAACTGGCATTGCCAGGTTTATCAAAGAACTGCTTATTGAGAATCTAATTAACATTTCTCAGTTGTCACTTTATTTGGCTTTCCCCAGCACTCAATGTTCCCTCTCTCCTTGAAACTCTCCTTTCCTTTCACTTCTGGCTCACCACACTCTTGGATTTCTTCCTGCTGTTCTGGTAGCTCTCACTCTCTCTCTCTGACTCCTTTTCTTCTATCTGTTTCTGGATGTTCTTGTCTGTCAGGATTTGGTTGTAGGATTCCATTCTCCTTGCCCTCTGACTGGGTGAGATCATTGATTCCTCTGGCTCTCTTCACTATTCACTGGGTGAAAACTCTCAAGTTTAACCTCTCTTGTAAGCTCCAGACAAAGATACATCTGAATGCCATCAAAATATTATCACTTGTGCATAAGTACTATAAGCTCATTCAACAGGTTTCAAATAAAATTCATCTTTTCTGTGTGGGAGACTAGAATAAAATTCAGCTTTCCTGTTTAGGAGACCAAAATATGCCAGCCCAGAATATGAAAAACTGTTGAGCTGAAGGGAATTAAGATGAAGCAGATGCAGGAAAGCTCTCTTCTCTTCCTCTGTCTGCCTACAAGCAGAACATAATTTACAAAGTCAAAAAGTATCCTGCCCCCTTCTTTACCAGGAAAAACCAGGTAACCACTGAAGGCAGCTTTAGGCCCTGATCAGCTTGTAGATGGTACCAGAGGCATCTATATTAACAAGTTTACTAATTAGCCTTTACCTGCCTTCTCCCAGGTTGCTGCCCTGGAAGACTCAAAGTCCTTTTTCTTTGTCTTGTCACTTCTCTAAAAATGTAGCTTCTTTTTTTTTTTTTTTTTTTAGTTTGAGTCTCACTCTGTCGCCCAGACTGGAGTGCAGTGGCCGCTCCCGGCCACCGCAGCCTCGACCTTCTGGGCTCCGGCGATCCTTCCACCTCAGCCTTCCAAGTAGCTGGAACTACAGGCACGCGTTACCACGCCCGGCTAA
>CAUYQG010226038.1:0-18957 GCA_963574415.1 Tarsius wallacei
ATGTAAAAATTACTCTGACCTGTTAACCCAATATATTTTAAAACCACACAAAAAATAAAATAATCCCTTCACTCCCAAAGTGTTGGGATTATAGGCGTGAGCCTGGCTTCTTTTATTGTACATAATTTTATCAAAAAGAGAGAAAGATTGAGAGGTTTGTGATTACTAAGACGGGTGTACCAAAGAATGTTTTTTCTTTTTTTTACTTGAAATTTTCTTGTTGACAATTCAGTGGAGGGCTACAATCTTCAGGTGTAACATTTTCTCATAATATGGCCAACTATGTTCTCCATGTGCTCACTCAGCCAAGAATAGTAACTTCACTATCAGAAAAATTATTTTCATGATGCAAAATAAAGTGATTCAAACTGCAAAAAACAATTTTCATGAGGAAAACAGCATTTTTTTTCTCACTTAATACAAATACAATTAAGTATAATAACAGTACCTTGAGCTTTAGGAGTGAAGGGATTATTTTATTTTTTGTGTGGTTTTAAAATATATTGGGTTAACAGGTCAGAGTAATTTTTACATAGAAACATCTTGATATAAAATATTATGTGACCACCAGAAACTTTAATACTTTGAAGCTTTAAAAGATAAAATATAAGCAAGTGATCAAATAAGCGACTCAATAGAGGCTGTGATAGTAAGGGAGGTGGATGGTTCCTAATGGCTTTCAAAATAGAAAGTAGTAAATCAAGTTTCATTGTGTCCTCACAGAAAGCATCATGATAGCTCAATCTCTATCATAGTACTAGGATTACCAAATGTTTACTTCTATGTAATGATGGCCCTGGTAAGAAAATTGCCAATCTTCAGCTTATTCAAAAATCCCAAGTCTTTATAAAGCCCAATCAACAAACCTACAGTTTGAATTCTACTTTATTTGTATTCTCTTATAACTCTCTAATTAAAAATTAAAAATTTTGAATATCATACTAAGACAGTGGATTACAGTTTATGCCTTCTTGTTTTTATTTTTTATTTATTTTTGAGTTGGAGTCTCACTCAGTCGCCCAGACTGGAGTGCAGTGGCCGCTCCCGGCCACCACAGCCTCGACCCGCTGGGCTCCGGTGATCCTTCCGCCTCAGCCTTCCAAGTAGCTGGAACTACAGGCACGCGCTACCACGCCCAGCGATTTTTGACTTATTGTAGAGATGAGGTCTCGTCAAGTTGCCCAGGCGGGTCTCGAACCCACGGACTCAGGCAATTCACTCACCTCGGTCTCCCAAAGTGCGAGATTACAGGCTGAGCCACCGAGCCGGCCACCTTTTTGTTTTTAAATATTAACATGAAATATCAGCATCTAGGAGTCCTGCCCACCTTTTATAAATGTTGATTAAAAAAAACTCCAGAAAAGTAAGACTATAAGCAAAATGTCTGTATATATGCGAAAGAACCTTTACATAGGTCTGCAGTGTACAGATACAATCAAGGTTTTGCATTGTTTATTAATTTAAAAAGTGACTTAAAGTCTGCTGACATTAAAACACTTTTAACTACTTAATTATGCTCTCAGTGTAGCAAAAAGTAGAAAATAGTCTGTGTTCTGGGGATCCATAATAAAAACTCAAAGACAGATTGCATTTTGATTAAGGTATGGATGATAGATTAGATAATCGTTGAACAAATATTCACTCTCCACCTCCTCCGCCCTCACCTAAATGGGAAGGGTATGCATCCACAACCCACAGATATTGGGCTGTCAGTGTGGCTTGCTTTGGTCAATGGGACGTTAGTGGACATGACATGAGACTTGAAATGTGTTTGTGTGATTATGGGCTTGTTCTCATGCATATCGTACCATAAGAAGTAGATATCACAGACTCTGGTAAAAACAGGGTGAGAGTAACATGTAGCATACTTGGATTCTAACTGCAGTTTGTAACCAAGCCCAAACAAACTCAACCAAGATCACAAACACCACCCAACAGAGAGAAATACATATTTGCTACATGATTACATTTAGGATGCTTTCTTTTTTATATACAATTGTGAAATTAGTTAATTTCATCAGTTAAATAGTCAAAGAACTACACAGGCATTTTTAAACGTTTCCAAGGCAAAAATCTGGTTCAATTTCTACCCAGGCAAGGTACATTAGATTTAATGCTAGAAATGTGAAATTAAGACTTTATAACAACAGGGAATTCTTTGAAAATAACATTTTCTACAAATATTATTTATGCAAAATTACTAGGCATGCATGACAAAATATACTTAAATTTATCTTATACCACAGTAGTTCCCCCTTATCCATGGTTTTGCTTTCCATGGTTTCAGTTACCTGTAGACAACCATGATTCAAACTTATTAAATGAAAAATTTCAGAAATAAACAATTCATAAGTTTTAAATTGAACACTGTTTTGAGTAGTGTGACAAAATCTCATGCTGTCCTGCTCCATTTCACTTGGGATGTGAATGAGCCCTTTGTACAGCATGACCATGCTGTGTATGCTACCTGCCCATTAGTTACTTAGTAGCCATCTCAGTTATCAGACTGAAAAAAAACATAGCAAATATGCATAGGGATTGGTACTATCCACAGTTTTAGACATCCACTGGGTGTCTTGGATCATATCCCCCATCGATGTGTCAACACGATTGGGCTAAGGGATGCCCAGATAGCTGATGAAACATTATTTCTGTATGTGTCCTTGTGAATGCTTCCAGAAGAGACTAGCATTTCATCAGTAGACTGAGTAAAGAAGAGTGCCCTCATCAATGTGGGTTGGCATCATCCAAACCATATAGAGGAAAAGGGTAGAGAAAGGATGAATTTGCCCACTCTCTCTGGCTGAAGTGAGGCATACATTTTTTTACTAACCTTGGACATCAGCACTCCCAGCTCTTGGACCTCTAGACTTTAATTGGGACTTACAACATCACCCCCTGCTCCTCATCCATTATCAGGCTTTTAGTCTTGGACTGAATTAAACCACTAGCTTTCTTTGTTCTCCAATCTGCAGTTGTGAGATTTCTAGGCCTCCATAATCACCTGAGACAATTCCCACTCTCACCCCTCCACTCCATTCCTCATGGCCCCTCTCCTTTTTGTGTTTGTCTGGAGAGAATCCTAACTAATAACACCACCAACTATATATTCATCCTGACATTCAACAACTATTTAGTTATCAAGCTCATGTGAGCATGATTTAGGTTCCCAAATCAGATGTGGGTGAGGAATTGTCAACAATTTAATAGGCTAATAAGCACAAGATAAAAGTTTTACCAGAGAACTTTCCAACATATTTTTCTCATCACCTTTAACTCACATTGTCTCAAGTAGTTACTATAGTCTTTCCTGCTCACCGTTATCTCCAGAAGTTTTACTACTATTTTTGTTCACTCCATTTTGCGACCTCTTCCTTACTACTTTCTGTTTTAACAACATTTTTCATAAAGTGCCAGCAGGAAGAAAACTCACCTTTCTAATTTAAAATAATTTTTTTCCTGGGAATAGAAGGAAATAATGGTAAAATACTCAAATTTTTACCACTGTATGCTGTGAAATGTATGTTCTATTCACTTTAAGCAAATGACTTAGAATCTCTGGGCTTCAATTTCCTTCCTCATTCACGTTAGCTGGAAAAAATAATATATACTCACAATTTGCAGCACTGAAGTAATCAAATGATGTGTCTGAAAACACTTAATTAATGTAAGTAATTTTTTATTGTTTAGAGGCACTTTTCAGCCATCTCAAATTTTCCCCTTAAAAAAACTGGTTTCGCTATTTCAGTAGCATATCTCTTTTACAGATTATTTCACTAAATAAAAAAGAGCTTCCTCTTTTCTAAAGCAAAAAAAAAAATTTGCATGGGAAGACTTTTTTGAAAATTTCTATTCTAGCACTGATATTATGGGTATGCTTGAAAGTGAATTTATCACTACATAATAGTCCAAATGGTCAAAATAAATCTTGTCAATGAACAGATTGTTGTTATGATTGATTTTTTTTGTGTGCCAGCATTGTAAATATTTCATAAAATATGTAAAAAGATTGTTTTGTTATATCAGGTTTTGTTCATATTTTTTCTCCATAATATCTGTGCTTGAAGTAGGTGATTTAGCAGTACTTGGTTACTGTTACATCACCTTTGTTTCTTGGTGTTTGTCTTTTGGTTGTTTAGCTAATCATCAGTACAAGAACCAGTAAAAGAGAATTTAAAAAACTATCATTCAAATAGTACATGGTCTTGTGTAGTAGAAGATAAAAAGGAATATTGGCTAAAGCCATTTTTAAGATTTCAAAATATTACTGTACTATACACTTCTTTGCTTATATTTTATTGTGTATATATCCTGTAGCTCACTGCCACGAGTATCTCAGAGATTTCTTTTAGATAAATTCATGTATACCTTTAAAAGTGTCAAATAATAAAAATTTAGTTAAAAATTATCTAGCTTCTAAGAAAAAAAATTTATAGACCTAAATTAAATATAAAACTTAATAGGAAATATTTCTTTTCACTTAAGAGCCCAACATCCCTTACTAATAACTAATTAAAATGACAATAAATGCACACATGGCTCAATAGTTATCACAATTAACATTAAATGTATATGCAATGGAACCTGAAATTAATAATTCTGAGGAGAATTTCTTAAATTCTGGAAAAGCATAGCTGTAATTAAGCAATGAATGAGTTAAGTACTTGAAAGTTTGTCCATTCTTAGAAAATAAATTTTTACATATTGCACTCATCCTAAGGCTCAGTTGCTGTTTCATATCATACATAATATGATTGCAGCAAACTCCATAAACCACTGAAAGTTGAAAAAGAACTCTCTAATATAAATGCTAATACACAATAATAACTATGTTTTGATATCAGTTTCACATTTACACATAAGTACAATGCACACAACCATTTTATTTTTAAAAAATGGATTTAGGTGCATTACAAAGCACATTATACTTACAGACATTGATAGTTTTAAATGCTGCTCAAGTGGAAATCAAATTTGGAAAAAATAAGTTAATATTCATTTTAATAGGAACACAAATGACTTAGTCTAGGAAAAGCTGATAATGAGTTATTCTACTTTGCCATCATAATATGCATTTAATGTGTGGTCCTTCATTTAGCAACATGATGCCACCATCAACTGAACATATACTATCTGCTGATTTTCAAATGGTAATAATCATTTTTTTCTAAAGCAAACACAATGAAAAACCTCCACATTTAGTTATATTTAGCCAAATTCTCTAGATGACCTTACACTAGAGTATTGATTATATGGGCTTAACTCTTTATAGAATTTATTTATTAATTAAGCACTTTATTATGGTTGTAAATTAATATTCTAAGTGTATTGATTTACTCATTAACATTGAATGAACACTTACTATTTCTACTAATAAAGAGTAAAAATGCTTATTAGATATTCTCAGGAACTTCAAGCTTTGAGAAAAAAAAGTTATTTTCTATATATGGGCAGTCCTCTATATGTTATAAGCCTCCTATAATGAACATGATTCTCTACTCATCATTTATTATTATTATTAGTAGTAGTAGTAGTGGTAGTAGTATTTGTATTAGGGTTGTGGGATACAAGTGGGGATTTACTATATAAGTAGGTTGCATGCAGATGAAGTCTGAGCTTCTAGCAGGCCTCTCTTTCTCCCTGATAGCAGATCAGGGACCCAGTGTGTTGCCACATGCTCCCCTCCTTCACTCCCCTACCAGTGTCCAGTGTCTGCTGGATTCCACCCTTGTGGTAGTGTGACCAGCGTTGAGGGCGTGCTCATGAGTGAGAACCAGTCATATTCAGTTCTTTGTTTCTGTGATAGTTCACTTAGCATGATGGTCTCCAGCTCCATCTATGTGGGGCAAAGGAATTGGATTTGTTCTTTATGGCTGCATAATATTCTGTTGTATATACGTACCATCATTTCTTTATCCAGTCCATTTTTTATGAACACCTGAGTGGGTTCTATGTTTTTGTTATTGTGAATAGTTCTACAATGAACTTGTATGTGCGGGTGTCTTTTTGGTAGAGTAATTATGTTCCTCTGGATGTATTCCCAGGAGATGGACTGCTGAATCATATGGAAGTTCAATTTTTAGTTCTTTGAGAAATCACCACACTGCTTTCCATAGAGGCGGAACTAGCTTATATTCCCACCAAAAGTGTAGAAGCGTCCTCTTTTCTACACAGCCATGCCAGCACCTGTCGTTTTTTTGATTTATTAATGATAGCTATCCTAACCAGTTGTAGGTGGTATCTCAATGTAGTTTTGATTTACATTTCTCTGATGATTAATGAGACTGAGCATTTTTTTTCATGTGTTTGTTGACTGCTTATATGTCATCCTTTGAGAAGTGTCTGTTCATGTCTTTTGCCCATTTTTAATAGGGTTGTTTGCTTGTTTATTTTGAATTCATTTGAGTTTTTTGAAGATACCGCATGTTAGGCCATTGTCAGATGCATAGCTTGCAAATTATTTTTTTGTTCTGTGGGTTGTTTCTTTACTCTCTTGATGGTTTCTTTTGCTGTGAAAAAACTTTTCAATTTGATAAGGTCCCACCTGTCTATCTCAGTTTTTGATGCATTTGCTTTTGAGGACTTGGCCATGAATTCACTGCTTACTCTAATGTCCAGGAGGATGTGCCCTACATTTTCTTCTAAGATTCTTATATTTTGAGGTTTCACATTTAAATCCTTGATCCATTTTGCATTACTTTTTTTAATATGGTGATACATAGGGGTCCAGTTTCATTCTTCTGCATGTGGCTAGCCAGTTCTCTCGGCACTATTTGCTAAATATGGTTTTCTTTTCCCAATGTTGTTACTGATAGTTTTGTCAAAGATGAGTTGGGTGAGGAGTCATGTTTTTATTTCTGGATTTTCTGTCCTATTCTATTGGTCTATGGGCCTATTCCTGTACCAATAGCATGCTGTCTTGGTTACTGTAGTCTTGTAATAAAGTTTAAAGTCTGGAAGTATGACACTCCAGCTTTGCTTGTTTGGCTGAGCATTGTTTTGGCTATGTGTGCACTTTTGTGCTTCATGTAATTCTGTATTGTCTTTTCTAGGTCTGTGAAAAATAATGTTGGCAATTTTTAAAAATTTTTAAACTTTTTATTTTAAGATGTGGGGTACAATTCAGGGTTAAGTATGAAACTGTTCATTATACAGGTACCCTTGTTCATGAGGTATGCCCCTCTCCCCCGGCAGTTTCCCAGTACTGCCAATCCCTTTCTTATAGTATTATGATAATTGCTCAAGGTCCACTTATGAGTGAGAACATGTGGTACTCAGTTATTTGTTTCTGTGATAGATCACTCAGTATTATAGACTCTAAGTCCATCCAAGTTGCTGCAAAGTTCATAATTTTGTCCTTCTTTATGGCTGCATAATATTCCATTATGTATATGTTTCACATTATTTTAATCCAGTTCCCTTTTGATGGGCAGCATGGTTTGTTCAATGTTTTTACTATTGTGAATAGTGCTGCAATAAATATGCATGTGCAGGTGTTTTTCTCATAGAGTGATTTGAGTTCCTCTGGGTATATTCCCAGATGGGGGATTGCGGGGTCGTACTGAAGGTTGATTTTTAGATCTTTTAAGAAATCACCAAACTGTTTTCCACAGCAGTTGCACTAGTTTACACTCCTACCAACAATGTTGGCAATTTGATAAGGGTTGCATTGAATCTGTAGATTGCCTTGGATCAAATAAACATCTTGACAATACTGATTCTTCCAATTCATGAGCATGGAATGTTTTTCCATTTGTTTGTATTATCCTTGATTTATTTGAGCAGTGTTTTGTATTTCTCATTGTAAAGTTCCTTTACTTCTCCAGTTAGGTGGATGCCAAGGTATTTCTTTTTTTTGGTGGCTTTTGTGAAGGAGATTGTCTTTTTTATTTGGTTCTCAGCCTGCTTGTGGGTGGTGTATAGAATTTCAACTGTCTTTTGCACATTGATTTTTATACCGTGAGACTTTACCAAAGTTGTTTATCAGTACAAGGAGGTTTTTGACAGACTCTCTAGGATTTTCTAGGTACTGTAAAGAATTGTATAATCCACAAAGAGGGATAACTTATTTTCTTCTTTTCCTATTTGGATACCCCTGATTTCCTTCTCTTATCTGATTGTTCTGGCTAGCACTTCCATGACTATGTTGAATAGGAGAGTGAGAGTGGCCGTCCATGTCTTGTTCTAGTTCTTAGGGAGAATGCTTCCTGCTTTTCCCAGTGAGCATGATGTTGACAGCAGGTTTGTCATAGGTGGCTTTTATTGTTTTGAAGAATGCTCCTTCAATGCCTAGGTATTCAAGGGTTTTTATCAAGAAGGGATGCTGAATTGTATCAAAAGCTTTTTCTGCATCTAATGATATAATCACATGATTTTTGGTTTTAAATCTGTTGGTGTTCTGAATTATATTTATGGCCTTGCAAATGTGGAACCAGGCCTGTATTCTGGGAATGAAGCCCACCTGGTCATGGTGCATGATCCTTGAAGTGTGCCTTTTGGATATGATTTGCTAGAATCTTGTTGAGAATTTTTGCATCTATGTTCATCAGGGAAATTGGCCTGTAATTCTTTTTCCTTGTTGGGTCTTTGGCCATTTTGGGTATACTAGCATCCTAAAATGAGCTAGGCAGAATTTGTTCCTTCTCGACTGTCTGGAATACTTAATAAGATTGGTATTAGCTTCTCCCTTGTATGTCTTATAGAATTCATCTGAGAAACCATCTGGCCTAGGACTTTTTTCTTTTTTTAGTAATGAGTTTTCTTATAACTGAGTTGATTTCCTGGATTGTTATTGGTTTGTTTAGGGTTTCAATTTCTTCTTGTTTCAACTTTGGAAAGTTGTGTAAGGCCAGGAAATTCTCCATTTCCTCTAGATTTTCTAGTTTATTTGCATACATAAATAATCTCTGATAATCTTTTGAATTTCTTTGAGGTCAGTTGTGACATCACGTTTTTCATTTCTAGTTGTGTTTATTCAGACTTTCTTTCTTTTTTTTTTTTGAGTTGGAGTGTCACTCTGTCACCCAGACTGGAGTGGAGTGGCCGCTCCCGGCCACTGCAGCCTTGACCTGCTGGGCTCTGGTGATTCTTCCACCTCAGCCTCCCTAGTAGCTGGAATTACAGGCACGCGCTACCATGCCCGGCTGATTTTTTGATTTATTGTAGAGATGAGGTCTCGCCAAGTTGCCCAGGCGGGTCTCAAACCCGCAGGCTCAGGCAAGCCACTCACCTCAGCCTCCCAAAGCACGGGATTACAGGCTGAGCCACCGAGCCCAGCTTTTCTTTTTTTTTTTTTTGGTCAATCTATCCAAGGTGTCTGTTAGTCTTACTTATCCTTTCAAACAACCAACTTTTTGTCTTGGTGATACTGTCTATGATATTTTTATCTTCTAATTCCTGCAATTATGACTTTACCTTAGTCATCTGAATTTTTCTGCTGAATTTAGGATTCAATTGTTCTTGTCTTTCCAGCTCCCTTAGGTGTAACATTAGATAGTTTACTTGCAATCCCTCTTTTTTCTTGATATATGCATGTAATGCTATGAAATTCCTCACAACACCGATTTCATGTTATCTCAGAAGTTTTGATATGTTGGGTCATTATTTTCATTTGTTTCCAGGAATCTTTTTAATGTCTTGATTTCTGTGTTGACTCAAAAGTCATTCAGCAGCATGTTGTTTAGATTCCATGTCTTTGTGTGTTTTGTGGGATTCCTTTTGGTGGTGATACTTATTTTTATTCCACTGTAATCTGTGATGATACTTGGTATTATTTTGACCTTTTGAAATTTGTTCATGCTTGATTTATGCTCAAGAATGTGATCAATCTTGGAGTATGTTCCATGTGATAATGAGTAGAATGTATGCTCTGTGGTTGTTGTGTAGAGTGTTCTGTAGATGTCTATTAGATCCAATAGGTCAAGTGTCAAGTTAAAGTTCCAGATCTCCTTGTTGGTTTCCTATCCTAATGATCTGTCTAAGGCTGTTAGTAGGATGTTAAAGTCTCCAACTATGATTGTATAGGTGTCTATGTCTTCTCTTAGTTTATATGGCAGTTGTTTTAAATCTAGGTATTCCTGTGTTGGGTGCATACATATATTTAAAATGAATATTTCTTGCTGGTGGATTGAGCCTTTTATAATTGTATCGTGTCCTTCTGTGTCCTTTTTAACTTTTATTGGTTTGAAGTCTGTTTTGTGTGATATAATAATGGCTACCCCAGCTCTTTTTTTGTTTTCCATTTTTTTGGAAGATCATTTTCCAGCCCTTTACCTTGAGCCTGTGGGTGTCCAGTGCAATGAGATGGGTTTCCTCCAGGAATGTGTCTCTATCCAGTTTGCTACTCTATGCCTTTTTACTGGTGCATTCAGTCAATTCACATTCAAGTTACTTATAGATATGTGAGGGTTTAATCCCTGACATAAGACTTTTAAGAGGTTGCTTTGCTTTGTTTTTGAAAAAAATAGATTTTGTGGGTGCTCTGTTAACTCTGTGCTTGCCTGTACTTTTGCAACAGGTGGAACTATTATTTCATTTCTGTGTTCAAAACTTTCTTAAATGTCTCCTGCAGGGCTGGTCTGGAGGTGACATATTCTATCAGAGATTGGATGTCTAGGAAAGGTTGTAATTCTCCATCACTGATGAAGCTTAGCTTGGCAAGGTAGGAAATTCTTGACTGGAATTGCTTATCTTTGAGAATGTTAAAGATGAAACTCCAGTCTTTTCTAGCTTGTAGGGTTTCTGCTGAGAATTGTCTGCAATTCTGAAGGATCTTCAATGGTAGGTAGTCTGGCCTTTCTCCCTAGCTGCCTCTAGGTTTTTTTTCTTTCATGCTTACCTTGTGGAGACAGATTACTATGTCTTGAGCATGGTCTTCTGATGTAATACCTTTCAGGGCTTCTCTGAATCTCTTGCATTTGGATGGTTACTTGTCTAGCGAAATTTGGCAAATTTTCTTGGATGACCTCTTGGGAGGTTCGTTTTAGGGTGTTATGTTTCCCCTTCTGTTTTGAGGATGCCAATGAAATATAGATTTGATTTCTTTACCTAGTCTAACAGCTTTTGTAGGTTTTACTCATTCTTTTTGAGCCTTTTCTCCTTATTTTGTCAGAATGGGTTGGTTCAAAATTTTGATCTTCAAGCTCTGAGACTCCTCTGTCTGGTTGATTTTGCTCCTTGGGCCTTTTATCATGTCTTGAAATTCCAGGAAAGAAGTCTTCATTTCCACAATTTCAGATTGGACTTTTCTTATATTGATCAGTTTAAGTTTTACTTCCTGCACAGCTTTTGTTGCCTGGGTGATCTTTGTTTCCAACTTCTCATGGTTTTCCTTAACCATTTTTGCCATCCATTCATTTTCTGAATTTTGTGGCTGTTATCAAAAACAGGTCATTCTGGGTGTATCCCATTGTTTGAGGATTGGGAGGTGCTTTTGTAGGTGATGCCTCCAAAGCTTTGAGGATTGCCAGTGTTTTTTCACATGTTCTTCCTCATCTGTAAGGAGCAGCTCTTCTTTTTATTATTATTTTTGTTTTATTGTTTTGTAGTTAGAGATGGTCTAGCTATACTAGGGTCTTTTCTGCCATTCAAGATAGTTCATACAGGGAAAGAGAGAGGATAATTTACTCCTGTTCTACAACTCTTGCTGGGCAGCATTCAGAACTCAAAGTGACTTGCTGTTGCAGAGTTTTTCCCATGATCAGGCTGGCCAAACTGCTTTCTGACCCTCATTGTGAGCTCTTTGCAGGGATTGGAGGGAGGGGTGGTCCCCCTTGTAGCTGACAGCATTTCAGGAGTTTTGGCACCATTTACAGCCCAAAAGTCCACCTGCCGAGAAACAAGGCCTCCAGGTAACCTTTCACAACTCCTTCCCTGTCAAATGCCACATGCCGAACTTAAATGCATCAGATTCCCTGTAAAGGTGGGACCCAACATTTGGGTGCATGAGGCTGACAGGTAAACCTTCCTGGTCTGGTGGGAGGTGAATGGCCACCAGATGCTGGTGGTGGACACTAAGTGAGTACAACTGGTAGGCCAGCTTTCCAAGCCTGGGAGCCAGCTGTGCTCTTGAGAGTTGACTGGCAATTGGTGCTCCAAGTGCAAATGAGTTCCCAGGTCCACGTGGGCTCCAGCAGCATGCCGCTGTGCCCTAACCAGGTCTCCACTTGCACACGACTGGCAGGAAGGGAACTGACTAAGAAGTGTGAGAAGTACTCACCCCTCTTGCGTACAAGGCAAAACTCCAAATAATATTCAAGCCTGTTTCCTGGCAGGGATGGCGTAGGAAGCACAGCAATGGCTTCCAAGACTCTCTCTTCCTTGCTCCCTATGCATTCAAAGAGTCTTCTGCAGGATGCAGGATGCTTCCTCCATCCAAATCTGCTTAAGTTGCCTGAGTTTACCAGCAGCTGGGTTTGTCCCCCTTGTTCTGCTCTATGAGTGAGGTGCAGATCAGCTACTCCCATGTGGCCATCTTGGATCCCCAGCTCTACTCATTCTTTAAGTGTTAAATTACCTTCTAATTTATTATTTTGTTCTGTACTCTCTTCCTTGCCAATCTCATTGATGTTCATTGCTTCCATTTTCAAATATGGGCACATGACTTTAGATGTGCATCTCAAGCCCAGTCCTTTCCACTAATATTCAGCTGCATATATATTTCTGCTTACCTGGTATCTTCACTTGAATATTTATCAAAAGATTAAAAGTGCTTCAAACACAACCATTTTAAAATTAAACTCACAATAATACCTCCAAATTACATTCATTCTTAGCACTTCCACTCTCAGTAAATTACACACTTGCAGAATTCCCAATTTCAGTAGGTAATGCAACTGTGAATGTAGTTGCCTATGCTGGAATCTTTCACACTGTCCCCACCCACATCATCTATATACAAAGTAACCCACAGGTTCTGCAAATTCTATTCATACATGACTTTCCAATCTATCCAAATTTCCCCATCTCCAATGTCATCATCCTGGAGTATTCATCATCCAAATTGTTTTTCTTGCTTGTGTGTGTGTGTGTGTGTGTGTGTGTGTGTGTGTGTGTGTGTGTTTGCTTCCCTTAAATTTGTTTCTTACCCTGTAGCCACACAGGTCTTCGCAAAATGCATAACTGATTAAGTCATTCCCAAATTTAAATCCCTTAGTGATTTTGTTTTGCATCTAAGAAAACCAGTGCCTTACCACACTCTCCCCACTGACCTTTACACTTATGCCAAAGTGGTCATTTGTCAATCCAATGAGTGTACAAGGATTCTTCTTCAATCAGGTCCTTGCAAAAGAGAGTTCCTTACAAAAGACAGTCTTCAAATATCACCCCCACCCTTGCCAATCTAACTGTTATTTATCCTTTTTTCTAGGTTCAAATACCAATTTTTCAGGAAAGTCTTTTCAAACTTGTTGAATTCAATAATATCTCATTATTTTATCCCCCTGTCCTTTTCTTTAATTACCTCTAACAATTTGTGTGTATGTGAGTGTGCCTGTTGAATTTATATGTCTTTCCTACTAGATGATAAGATGATAAGCTGCATGAAGGCAGAGTCTGCCCACATTTCACTTACCATTTTATCCTCCACTCTTGGTCCTGTGCATGGCTAAATTACATTACCAATAAATAATAGTTCAATTAAGAACTGTTTATTTATTTACTTTGTTATAAAAATTAATAAAATTGAAATGAAAAATAGGAAGCTGACTTGGTATTCAAAGTGCGTAGAATCAGATCATGTTCACTTGGTATAAGAATGCACATATCTGACTTTGTGTTTCCCATTTAATGTGGTTAAAAAAGACAACTAATTTTTCCACAGAATGAAAATGTAGTTTCTCTTAAATAAAAGAGCTAAGTTAAGATCATATTTCTTAAAAGTCTTTTTCAACTGAATGCTTAAGATGATTCTATCATGAATAGCATCCTTACAATAAATACCATATAAAGTTTTTCTTATGATGACTTTGATATTAAGTTTATATTTGAGACTAATTTTAGCCATCATTTAATCATTATGAAAAATATTACCCCCCCAAAAGAAAATAAAAGAATAAAACAGAAAGTACTGCACAGGATTGACAGTAATATGTGAAACTAAGTAAAACTTCACACACATTGCCAAGGAATTTTTTCCGCTTCTGATCAGATAAAAAGACTTCTGACAACACTTTTTTCTATCTCTTGTTCAGTCTAATTCTTTGTTTTTTCTTGACTTTGGTCAGGGTTCCCGATTATAGTTAATACAAGTTATTTGGATGAATACACACTTCTTAATTTTTATGAATCTTAGTTTCTTTTACTGTATAATCTAGTTAATACAACCCAAACCACAGACTAAGTAAAACAAGTCACTAACATACTTCCTTGTACATTACGAGTCCTCAGTCGATATGTAGTTATTATTATTATTTTTATTTTAAAATATTTGTCTTACCTCCTTACTCTTTTTTAAAAAATGTTTTACTGGTTTATTTTTTAAATGTATTTTGAAGAAGTGAAGTACAATCCAGGGTTATGTATACAAATGGTCATTGTACAGGCAAAGTTTGGACCTCATTTTGGTCCTTGCCCTGGTTAGAGATCAGGTACCCTCATTGATGAAGTGTTCCCACTACTGCAAATCCCTTTCTTAAAGTATTGTTCAGGGTCTGCTTATGAATGAGAACACATAGTACTCAGTTCTTTGTTTCTGTGATAGATCACTAAGTATTATAGTGCTCTATCGCAGAAGATCAAGTGGCTGCACAGTTCATAATTTTGTTTTTCTTTATAGCTGTGTAATAATCCATCATGTATATGTACCACAATTTTTTTATCCAGTCTAATTTCAGCGGGCAGCATGGTGCATTCCATGTTTTTGCTATTGTGAGAAGTACTGCAATAAACATGCCTGTGTAGGTATCGTTTTTGTAGAAAGATTTGAGTTCCTCTGAGTATATTCCCAGAAGGGGGATTTCTGGGTTGTATGGAAGGTCGATTTTTAGATCTTTTAGGAATTGTCATACTGTTTTCCACAGGAGTTGTACTAGTTTACACTCCTACCATCAGTGTAGAAGTGTTTCCTTTTTCCCACATCCTCTCCAGCATCTGTTGTTTTTTGAGTTATTGATGATGGCAATTCTGACTGGAGTTAGGTGGCATCCCATTTCTTTGATGATTAGTGAGGCTGAGCATTTTTTCATGTATCTGTTGTCTGCTCATATGTCTTCTTTTGAGAAGGGTCTTTTCGTATTTTTGCCCACATTTTAATAGGGCTATTTGTTTTTTTCTTTTCAGCACATTTGAGTTCCTTATAGATCCTGGATGTTAAGCCTTTGTCAGACATGGAGTTGGCAAATACTTTTTTTCCCATCCTATGGGCTGTCTCCCCACTCTCTTGATGGTTTCTTCTTCTTTGCAGAAGGTTTTCAGTTTGATGAGGCCCTATTTGTCTATCTTATCTCTTAACTTTGGCATCTTCCTAACCAGAGAAGTGAAAGACATTTACAATGAAAGCTGCAAAATTGCTCAAAGAAATCAAAGGTGACACAAACAAATGGAAAACTATCCCATGTTTATAGATTGGAAAAATCAACATTGCTAAGATGTTCATCCTACATAAGGTAATCTACAGGTTTAATGCAATACCCAGTAAATTACCAGCATCATTCTTCTCAGAACTGGATACAACAAAACAGAAATTCATATGGAAACATAAATGACCCCAAATAGCCAAAACAATGTTCAACAAAAGAAACAAAGTGGAAGTTATCACACTTCCAGATTTTAAACTTTATTATAAGGCTGCAATAAGCAAAACAGTCTGTTATTGGTACAAGAATAGGCACATAGACCAGTGGAACAGGATATAGATTCCAGAAGCAAAATCTCAATTTCTCAACCAACTCATCTTCCACTAACAACCACTGCGGAGAGGAGAAGTTATTCAGTAAATGGTGCTGGGGAAAGTGTATGACCACATGTAGAAGATTTTTAAAAGACCCCTACCTATCACCAAAATCAACTCAAAATGGATCAAAGACCTAAACGTACAACTTCAAACTATAAGAATCCTAGAAGAAAATGTAGTAAACACCCTTATGGATTGGAACTGGCAAAAATTTCTGATCAAAACCCCGGATGTCCATACCTCCTTACTCTTTTCCTTCAATTCTTGTGGCCCAATAATAGACAAATATTTTAGAGAATGGGGTGGGGACATCTGTGGGCCGTATTTCATAATTCAGTCACATCTTAGATCTAAAACGCAGTCTGGGAAACTAAGCTAATTAAATTTTTTTATTTCTTAGGACTCATCTCACTTGCCTTGTAGCAGTTACTAAGTTGTCTTCCCATTCTCTCTTATCTGACTCATGAATGCACACATGTACAATGAGGGGGTTAGTTCTAACATTTCACTAAGAGTGAAAATAAAAATAAAACAAATGAAAACATACCAAAACCTCTTAGCTGATGAGATTTTAATTGCTCCAAATACACTAGTTTCCAGTCAAAGTTTATAAACAATACTTTTAAAATTAACCAAATCTTTGCTTCCTATGATTATTTTTAAAAGAATTTTCTAGCAATTCTTCTTTTACAGGTAAAATATACAAGTCCCCAGTGTTTAAATTAATTAGATCTGCCATGTTGGGTGACATTCCTTTTTTCTTTCTTCTTTAATTCCTACAATTTTCCCTCTTTCATCCTAGGAAAATTTTACACACCAGCAAGTCACAACTTGCTGTATCATTATTATTTATATGGTGTTACTGTATGTATTTGGCAGATTATTCCTTTACAAATGAATTAATGTCATTTCATTTGTAATTTATTTTATATTTTGTATACATTTCCCACAGCTTCCAAATTTAATTTTTGCCTTTAGTAAGCACCACTGGCAAAAAGAACTCATAAAAGGCTAATCCAATGGAAACTGAAGCTTAGGCAGGTAAAGGAATGGGTGAATTCAAAGGCATGCTGGTGCTGAGCCATTACTGAAACCCAGTGGTTCTTGTTCCAGTTTAGTATTCCATGCATCGCTCTTCATTGCATGAGATTACTATTGCTGTGTATTTCAAAAAACTGGAATGTAAGAGTAATTTACTGCTTTTCATATTAAAGTTACTGTAATAGAAAGAAGAATGAATGAGTTGTAAACCCTGCTGATTTACATTTAGTACACTGAAGACATATAGGCATGCTCATTTACACTGCATACCCAATCTTGGCATGGTGCTTAATAGATGTATTTGTTAAATAAATGATATGTAGTAAGAAAGTAATCCCTGAGTTGATGAAACAGTATAAAGACATTAATGATGAAACAACAGACACTGTGAAGATCAATATTTGAATGCAGTCCTTCAGTTAGGAAATTAGACGCCTGAATTTTGACTACTAAGTCAAATGTTCCATTGGAGCTGTTGCTTGATAGATGTTAGCAGTCATTAAGCACAATTGTTTCAAAGAGGGTTAAAAAATCTATAGCATTAGAGATATTAAAACATTTCATTCCTCAATTTTGTTCAGTATATGAGGTTTTCAGCTACTGTTATAGTAGGGAATTCTGCAATAATTATTTTTTTAGATATGATAGAATTTTAAGATTTTCCCCCAACGGCCCATACCTCTTTATAATCCCCACACAATGAGTACAGGAGGGACTTGTGAATATGATAGAATATCACTCCCATGACTAGGTTGTGTTACCTGGCATAATTGACTTTAAGAAGGGAAGTTATCCTTGGTGAATCTGACCTAATCAGGTAGGTTCTTAAAAAGGAGAAGATTCTTCCTGGTGAAAGGGTTTCAAATTGTTAGGGATTCTACATGAAGGATATTCTCCACTGCTGTCTTTGAAAATGGAGAGAGCTGCATGGCAAGGAATGCAGACAACTTCTAGAAACTAAGAGTGGCCTCTCTTTGGCATCCAGCAAGAAAATAGAGATGTCAATCTTACAACCACAAAGAAACACAATTCTGTCACCAGCCTGAATCCCTGAAGTAGGTCCTTGCCTAAAGACTCATGATAAGATTATTGCCCAGTCAACAAAACACCTTGAGAATGAGGAACTGAGCAGAGAACACAAATTAGCTGTGCCTGAATTACTAAACTACAGAACTATAAGATAATAAATGGGAGTTATTTTAAGGCAGTAAGTTTGTGATAATTTGCTATGCAGTAATAGAAAAATAATTCACTCAGTATCACACAGTATGGGGAAATACTTTTTTAGTACTTTCTTAACGTTTCATTCTAATAAATATTTACAAGCAACTAGTAAGTTGTCAAGTTTACCAGGTGCTTTCTCATATATATTTTTATTTAATCCTCTCATCAACTCAGTAAAAAAAAAAAGAATCCTTATTTTCCACCCTAAATTTTTTGTAGAGACATATAAGGTTATTGCTCAAGATCAAAGAAGCAGAATGTGAAATTATGTCTAAAATTTTAAAAATAAAAAATAAATAAGACACATTTTATTTTTTTATTCTTATTATAAAGATGTGGGGTACATTTCAGGGTTAAGTATATAAACATTGATCATGCAGGTACCCTTGTTGATGAGGTATGCCCTTCCCTCCCCTAGCAGTTTCTCTCAACAGTCAATCCCACTCTCCTTCCCCTGAAAGTTTCCTACTACTGCCAATCACTTTCTTATAGTATTATAATTGTTCAAGGTCCCTTTATGAGTGGGAACATATGGAACTCTGTTCTTTGTTTCTGTGATAAATCACCGAGTATGATCTGCTCCAAATCCATCCAAGTTGCTGCAAAGTCCATATATTTGTTATTCTTTATGGCTGCATAATATTCCATCGCGTATATGTACCACATTTTTTTATCCAGTCCAGCTTTGATGGGCGACATGGTTGGTTCCATGTTTTTGCTATTGTGAATAGAACTGCAACAAACATACGTGTGCAGGTATCTTTTTTGTAGGATGATTTGAGTTCCTCCGGGTATATTCCCAA
>CAUYQG010226045.1:0-17772 GCA_963574415.1 Tarsius wallacei
GGGTATCTATCTGAGGATGGGGAGACACCTCTTATCAACAAGGGTACCTGAACGAAATATTTTTGTATGCCTAACCCCTAACTGTACCCCACAATAACATAATAAAATAAAATTTAAAAATTTAAAAAAAAAAAAAAAAAAGAAAAAAGTCATAAAGGCCAGATCAGGTAAGTAGGGAGGGTGTTTCAATACAGTTATTCGTACAGTGCTGCCAACATAAGCTCATAGTGACAAGTTGGCGAACTTAATTGTCAGACCTCAACAAATAACAACGACAGCTCTGACGACCATTCCAGAAAATGAGTTCCAAAATTGCTTTGACAGGTGGACTACACACTGACATCGGTGCATAGCTTCTCAAGGGGAGTACTTGAAGGTGACTGTAGTGATATTCAGCAATGAGATACGTAGTACTTTTTCTAGGATGGTTCACGAAATCATCCTAGCAGTGAACAGAATAGATATCTCTATACCATCCAAGCATAAATCATCATGATATCTCACCTAAACAATTTCTAATAACTTTTCAATCGATGTCTCTGCTTTTATTTTTGTCACCTTTCAACAGGAGAGCCAGCAATCTTCCAATCATTTCTGATCTATCTTTATTGACTTCCTGCTTTATCTAGAGTCAAATCCTCTTTTCCAAGGCCTACAAGTTGCATGACATCTGTTCTGCTATTTTTCTGATTCAGTCTTCAGCCTCTCTTTTTCTTTCTTATGCTACTCCAGCCATAGTGACCTAACTTGCTGCTTCTCTAACAAAACTAGCATATTCCTACCTCAAAGTCTTGATACTTGCCTTTCCCTATCCTGGATCATTCTTTCCCCAAGTATTCAGATAGCTCATTGTAACAATTTTTTTATATCTGTGTTCAAATGTCACCTTATCTGAGAGATGTTTTTGATAGTGCTACATAAAATACCATCCCTTATCCTCCCTTTAATTTCGAGGTACCCCCTTTTGTATGCATAACACTCAACTCTGCCTGGAATGTTATGCAATTATTGTTATTTATTTATTGGTTGTTCATCTTCCTTCACTAGAAAATTATTGAGGACAGAGATATCTATTCTGTTCACTGCTGTTTTTCCCACATTTTCAGAACCAAAAATAGTACATAGATATATTAAGGGAATAGGTAACATTAAAAGAGTGTCAAGAGATGCGTCATACAGTTTTTGAAATATAAATATTAATGCACATTTTAAATGTAAATTTAAATAAATATAAAGTGAGACATCTTTCCCTATAAAGCACTATTTCCAAATAAATTTCTAAAATATGATGCAATATTGTCTTCCAAGCAAGCAGGTTTTTTAAAAATAGGTTTTTGATCACTTTGTGATGCAGTTACACTTTGTATCTCAACCTATTTAGGAGAAAAACTCTATGCTGGCATATGTTGTTTGTGTAGTGAAAAGTATTAATTACTATAGGTGTGATTAATATAAATAATAATGGCTTATTTTCTTATATTCTTAAATATACAGATTTTCAGCAAATTTTTCTTTGTAGACCCCTGCTTTGACAGTCAGAGTGACTGAAACTCTTAAATGAGCAGTCCCATGACATAAGAGGTGAAGACAAAATAAAGCTGAGAGGTATAAGTCTGCTCCATCTGAACTCAGATGCAAACAGCCATTCTGGAAAGTTCATGTTTCTATGAGGTAGGTAAAGAGGCTAAAGCTGGTAAAGCCCTCTTCATCTATAAATCAGAATGACCTTCGTCTTCCCTTGAGCTATTCCAGGAATGCAGGAGAGTATGAATATACAGAAAAGAAATTAAGAGAAATAGACTTTACCATGGGTGTGTATTCCAAAGGAGGCCATGTGATCTTTGGCCTCTTCAAATCTCTTCTCTATCTCTGTCATCCTTGTATCAGGGTCCTCTCCTCTAAGTATTCATCCTTTCTTCTGTATTTATTTAATTTTATTTGGAGCTTTAAAAACGATAATTTTATCTATCTCTGTTATCACAACACTTTATATTTTTGTCCAACTTTTCAATCTTCTGATCCTGTTAAGGTTATGTCATCAACCTTAACCACTGAGATGTCAACTATCTCAACCGATTGTGTCAGCAGCTACTACAACACCCATACCTTTGCTCTTGACATAAAAATCATAGTAAAAATGTTTAAATAGCTCCATGTCAAACCAAAAGTTTTTTGTCACAGCACAAGGATCTTCCTCTAAATTTAGATTTACTTTGGATAAAAACTCTAAGAATTAGCACTCTTTACAAAACTTTATTTTTAGTAAACTATACATTTGTGGTCTGTCAATGCATTTATTATCTTGTTCACAAGTTTATCTTGCAAATGTTTAACAAATAACTAAAATCAAGAAATTCTTGGCGAGGTGCAGTGGCCGAAGCCTGCTATCTTAGCACGTTGGGAGACTGAAGTGGGAGTATTGCTTGAGTTCAGGAGTTCGAGACCAGCCTGGGCAACATAACATGCCTCATCTCTACAAAAAATAAAAATAGCCAGGAGTGTGGCACATGCCTGTAGTCCCAGTTACTCCAGGAAGCTGAGGCAAAAGATTCCCTGAGCCCAGGAAGTTGAGACTGCGGTAAGCTGTGATTGTGTCACTGTACTCCAGACTAGGCAACAGAATGAAACCCTGACTCAAAACAACAACAACAAAAAAAGAACTCTTCTCTGTGGGAGACATCGGTTGTTTGGTCTGAGAAATAACCCTACTCACTGATAACAGCTAATAGCCCTAATGTGTTACATCAGAGACTACTCTTTCTCATTCCTGTGGTTCTGGGGAGTCTGGGAATCCTGGTCTTTCCTGCCACTCCCTAAGCCTGCCAAGGGAACAGGACTCAAAGATTTTCAGCAACCTTTAGAGGAAGACATTGTGCTCTGGTCAACACTCTGTATTTTTGTAGACGTTTATTCAATTGCCTCACACAAATAAATACCAACACAAAGTAAAAAGTCTACTCTGGTTTCCATGAGTCAGTACGCCAAAGTTATTACCTTTCCAAATCAACTGTGATGCAATTCAAATTAGGGTTAATTTTTCTTTTAAAAAATTCTCTAGAAGTTTAGAAACAAGTAGAGTTTAGCCCTCTCTCAAGTTTTTAGAATATTAATAAAAGCATTCTGTTGCCCATAAAGCTATAAGTATATTTTGAACTGATTTCATATCAATCTTTTCTCTTGAATGCTCATATCTTTGACTTTGGCACAGGCTACAAGAAATACACTTTGTAAGTCTCTTGCTCCCAAGTCTCTAAATTGCACATTCTGAAAAACTGGCTATTTCTGCGCAGAACATAGAGATTGAATGCAAGGCTATAATTCACTTTCAAGTTTTCTGCTGATGACATAAACCACCAGAGCTTGTTGGTTTATGAACAACAAGACACAGAGATTGAATTATGACATGTGTCAGTGATGAGAGATAAAGAATTGGTACCCAAAACACAAAGATAATAGTTTTGTTCCATTTAAATTTGAGACATGGAGAAACAAAAAATTTAAAACTTTTAAGAGAGAGTTCATTTCTGAAAAATTTTAGTTGACAAAAAGAAAACTAGCAATAGCAATTTGGGAATATATCAAATATACGCTCAAGAGAACATACAATCTAGAGATGACGCAAGAAAGTCCATAGACAGAGCTGGCATTTTACATAACTGCGATATTTCTGAATTTGATGAGCAAATTACCATTTCTCCTTCCTGGAAGTAGAGCCTTACAAAGTATTATATTAGTTCGTCCATGGCCCTGGCTTCTGAAAGTGCTATACTTATTAATAGTGCAAGGTGATTTTTCCTTTTTATTTCTTAATGTCTTTTGAGAGGAAGAGGAGAAAAAAGGGCAGAAGTAGAATAAGTAAAAGCCACAATTTGCTATTTTGCAAGGGCAGCCATTAAAGTCCATTCTTATAGCATTCTTTATTTTTCAAGTTCCCACCACAGTGCAGACACCAAGTTTAAAACCCTCAAATGAGCTGCTAAGCTATATAGAAGCAGACACTCAGCTTTAAGAAAGGGAAGTGTCCCAATCTGGTTTCCCTAGAGGCAATTTCTGAGGCAAGGGTTGTAGGGTGGGTATTTTATTTGGGAAGTACTGGGAACAGGGGCAGGGGAGAAAGGAACATCACAGAAAATGAGTTACCACTAAGTAGTAAGTTATTAAACCCCCCTGGCTACTGGCACTGAATCCCACAGGGAAACTCAAGCAACAGTGTAAAGTGTCTCAGCATTATTACTCCAGAGAGGTGAGGGGCTGAGGTAGTCAGTATGTATCTAACAATCATTGGTTGAATACTGCCTGGGTGGAGGTAGGTTGTTTTAATGCAAAAAAAGTACACAGACCTTGAAGAAAGATACTGAGGGTGATAGACTAGGCACTTAAGTCTTTGCTATGGAGGGGATGGCTGGAGACATTGCCACTGACACTGGGAACCAGGGTAGCTTCATGTGGTCTTGACTTTTCCACTCCTTGGTAATGCCATTGTGAGCAAGCCCCAATTCCCCTGCATTTCTGCAAAAGAAATGCTTGAGGCAGATGATTTTTAATGACCCACCCCCCATGATATTTTACAGACTTGGAATTTGCCATAATATGAAATTATTAAATTCCTGAAGGTCAAGCTCACGTTTGAGGATCTAAGGTCTGGCTTAGTGTTTATCACATGGCACTGTCAGGGCTCACAATACAACACCCCAAAGTGTGGCACTTGGATGTGATGCGTACTTAGACTGAAGGCCATCGGAGGGGCCTCAGAAAGTCTCTCTGACCTTCTCCTGTCCTCCTGCCTCCCACCTTTACTGCTCCCCAGAAGTGAGTCATAAAAAACAGAATTCTTCCTCCCAAGGTGGGTCAAAGAACCTAAAGCAAGGTATACCATCCAGAAAGGTCCCTCTCTTCCTTTTCCCTTTTCCTCTGAAGATCCTCATTCCAGAAGGTCCCTGCTCTGTACCAGGGGGACAGAATGTTATGCAGAGAGGCCAAGAAGAATCTGAAGTCCTGACTGGGTTTCCCCTTCAATCACCATTAGACCATACCCTTTTGTCCAATCACACTTCTACACCGCTTTCTATTCCTCATCTATTCTAAACAGAAAAAGACAGTTTCCTCTGAGTCTTCCAGTCTTCATTTCTAAAGATTTTGGGGTCATGAAAAACTTTGATTAAACACATTTGTTACGCTTTTCTCTTGTTAACTGATCTTGTTATAAGGGTGTTGACCATGACCCTTGTGGTGGGTGAGGAAAGGCATTACATCTTTCTGCCCCTGACCCTCCCTGGGCTTCACATACCCTCTCATATCTGCCTCCCTGTAAGGGCAAATGGTATCAACATCCACCCACCTTTTTAAGATTCTGATTTCTTCTTACCCTTCAGTCAATCAATTAAAAATCATCTTGGCTCTGTTACCATAATACGTATCAAATCTGACTGACTCTTCTCACCATCTCTGCTGCTATCACCTTGATCCAAGCCATGATGACCCCTAGCTGGCCTGCAGAAGACCCATTTTTTCTTATAATCCTTTCTTCACAAAGCAGCCAGTGTGTCTTCTAAAACATGAATCTGCTTTGTTGCTTCAGGAAGTTTCTATTATAATAAGATTAAAACCCATATCTTTTTTTGTCATGACCTACAAAGCAGTCTCTCCAATATTATTTCTTACCACTCTTCCTATTATTACTTTCACCTTAGAACTCCAGCCCTCTTTCTGCCTTTATTACAAAACAATCTTGCTCTCTTTCCACTGTCCAACTTACCTATAATGCATTTCTTCCATCTTGGTAGGGTTATATCCTTTCAGCCTTCACCTTAAATTCTCCCTCTTCAGAGAGAGTATTAAATTTGTATTCCCAGCAATCACTGTCTAACCCATGACGTTATCTTATTTTCTTCAGAATGCTTGTTATCAGAATTTATCATTTATTTTAGTTTTCCAACTATTTATTTTGCACTCCCCCCCAATAGAATTTAAATTCCATGAAAGTTGAGGTTTATGTTGATGCCATCATTTCTGTACCCTCAACAATGCAGAAACTTGATCATGGATAGACACCGGATACATATTTGTCTAATGAACGGTGACTCTTCAATAAATGATTGCTGACTTGAGCTAAACAGAACTTCTAATTTTTAGGTATATTTATGGATACCTTGGCTTCAAAGAAATGAGATGCAATATACGTGTGATAAACTTGCTAGGTGGAAGATGCTAAGGTGTCACTCTATAAAATTAATGTCACAAGCCTGTCTAAGCCAGATTGTTTTTTAGCATACACAATCATGTACCTGAGAAAAAGGCAAGGTAATTTGTCACCATATAAGGCATGAAGGTTAAAAATCCTTTGCAGGAAAGGGAATTCTTGGCTTACATATTAAATGTCAAAGCCCTGAAACCCAAAAGAAATGGAACAGGTAAAATTACCAGACAAAACACAAAACATCCAGTTAAATTTTAATTTCAGATGAACTATGAACAGTTTTTGGTAGTTACGCAGCAAATATTAGATGGCAATAGCTCTATTGTTGTCGATTATTACCATTTTGCTTGGTGCACACTTCTACTAAAATATAAATGTTCATTATCAATTTGCAATAAAAATTTAACTGGGCATCTTTATTTTCTTCCTTTTTATCTGGCAGCCTTAGAAATGGGGGATGGGCTAGAAGCCCATTTGTATGGAAACGTGCAGGAAAACAGTTCAGTTGATGGATTTGAAGCTGGGTTTCTGGTAGAAATCTAAGAATCATTATAATTTAAATGTTCAGGGCTACATCGAGGCGATAGCCTATAGAGCAATGTTTTAGGGCAGGGGTCTCAACCCCCCAGGCCATGGACCAATACCTTGGCTGGTTAGGAACCAGGCTGCTCTGTAGGAGGAGAGCAGCAGGGGGTGAGCAGTGAAGTTTCATCTGTATTTATAACTGCTCCCCATCACTTGCATTACTGCCTGAGCTCTGCTTCCTGCCAGATCAGCTGTGGCATTAGATTCTCATAGGAGCTCACACCCTATTGTGAACTGTGCATTGTGCATGTTGCACACTCCTTCTGACAATTTAATAATGCCTGATGATCTGAGGTGAAGCAGAGGCGGTGATGCCAGCACTGGGTAGTGGCAGCAAATGCAGGTGAACATCAGCAGTGAGGTTTGACTGCCCATCTCCCCCCAATCTATCTGTGGAAAAGTGATCTTCCATGAAACTGGTTCCTGGTGCCAAAAAATGTCGGGGATCCCTCTTTTAGGGCCTCTTTCAGTAGAACCAGCCAGATTTGAGTCCTGGCTGCTCTAACTCATATTCTACGTATGTGATCTTGGGCAAGTTACTTGGCCTCTCTCCATCTCAATCTCTTTATTCTAAAAAAGTAGAGATATTAATCCCTTGGTGTTTACAAGGAGTGAATGAAACACTGCACAAAAATAAAGATCAAAACATCATCGGGTAAAACATATGCAAGAATCCCCTTGACATTGTTACTTATGGGTTATTTTTAATTTTTTTAGCACACATTTTAGAATAAATAACAGTTAAAAACATGGTAATAAAGCACCTTATTGAAAACTTCAGGCCGGGCTCGGTGTAATCCCAGCACTTTGGGAGATGAGTGGATTGCCTGTGCCCGCGAGTTCGAGACCTGCCTGGGCAACTTGGCGAGACTTCATCTCTACAATAAATCAAAAAATCAGCCGGGCGTGGTAGCGCGTGCCTGTAGTTCTGGCTACTTGGAAGACTGAGGCAGAAGGATCACAGGAGCCCAGCAGGTCAAGGCTGTGGTGGCCAGGAGCGTGCCACTGCACTCCAGTCTGGGCAACAGAGTAAGACTCCAACTCAAAAAAAAACAGAAAAAGAAAGAAAACTTCAAGTAGAACAACATTAACCTTCAAATCCTTGCAACAACTTAAAAGAAACTGTCTAAAAGGAAAGAGACAGAGTTAGGGGGTAGAGAGAGACTTTCACCGGTCATTTTATGACTTAATGCACTGGGAAAATTTTTATTTTTTACCCCGTACATGCATTACTTATTGAAAATGTTGAACAGGAAACCATATAGCAGTCCCTACTGAACGCCAACACCAGGCTTCTTTATACCTAGCAATAAGACTGATTTTATTTTAGAGACCTCTGAGGAGCAGAGCAAAGCGTAGGAGAGATTCAGGGGCAGGCATGAACTGTAGCTTCTCAGACACTTAATAATTTGGAATAGAAACAGAGAAACCAGAGTAGTTCTAAGTTGAGCTCCTCTGTCCCATCACCTTATTTGTCACAAAGAGAGTCAATCAGTTCATTTTCGCTACCTTCCTCCTTAAGTGTACTGTCCCCTTGTCAGTGACATGTTGGCTCCCCAGAGCTTTCTCAACAGTGAAATACCCAGAGGTGACCATACAACTTTCATTCCTAAAGAAGTATCATGCTATTTTATTGACAGCCACCCCTGGTTAATTAAGAATTCTGCCCATGATGATGTTAAGAGAGCTGACATATTTTCAATATCAACTGTCATCACTCAAGTCAAAATCGTAACAGATGTTCACTCAATAATACTTAGGTATGCCACAGATTGGTGTGGGACTCTTAATATTTACTGAAAACATAAAATCTAGTATTGGAAAAATATACTTTGTAGACCGACGCTATTGTTCTCAGGTACGACTGTATTTTTTAGAAAAAAAATAAGAGTTCTATAAGATAACCAATAGATGTTACACTGAATTACAAAGAGCAACAGTTTCATTTGATTGTAGTTCAAAAACAATGAGAAATATAAAATGCAGTCAGTTTGCTATAATTTGAGTCACTCAGTATTGGAATGCTGGAGACTCAGCCTCTTGTCAAGATTCTGTTCTAATAGTAATAATAAGATATTACTGGTGAATCTGAGTTTTTCAGTGTTTTAGGCAAATAAACAAGTTTTGATAGAAATTGATCTAATTCTCAGCAACAGAAATCAGCTGCTTTATATTACTCAGCTGCCTGGAGTCTTATTTTTCATACTCAAGTGAGTATTCCCTGAAAACTGTAGATAAAACATTGGTTGTGGTAATATCATGTAGAGGGAGTTTGAGGAGAAAGCTTCCAATTCTTCTCTTTATTTTTTGTTTAAATTTCTTCTCTACCATAGCATCTTTGTCCAAAGTCTGTGATTTTGCATTTATATATGGTGTTATTACTTTGATTTAGGGTTAGTGGTTGAGAGATATTCACATGTGCTTAAATCCCTAGTATAATTTATTTTTTATTATAAAATATCAATTAAGTACTTATAAGGTTAGCAGAAAGTGCATAATGAGTAACAATAAGTTAAATTCCACAGGATAAAAAACCCAGATAAAACAGAAACGTAAGAGCTGTTTACTGAAATTATAATGTAAACTAGAAATAACCACTTGCCTATTTAAGAGAGGCAAATGCAAAAGAGAGCTATTTCTGCCTAGATAGTTCAGAGATAGCATCTTGCTGTTGGCATATGAAACTAGGAAGTTGTGTAGATTGCTGAGATGGTGGAAAGGGCATTGTACACAGGAAAATTATAGCAAAGATACTGAGTTTGGAAATAATGTGGCCAGAAATGCACAGAGATATGCAAATACTCCATTCTGGCATTAGTAAAGAGTGCAAGAAAAAAGAAGAGAGGGAGGTAAGTCTGGAAAAACAGCTTGACAAGAGCTCTTGGAGAGCCTTTAATGGACTAAGGGAGTTAGAAATATTTTCAGTTAGCAATGGGGAATGCATCAAAGGTTTTCCAGTTGGAGGCGGGAAAGTACATGATCAGAATTTTGTTTTGGGATTATTAGTCTGGCAATATCACGTGACAGAGATTGGAGCAGAAACAGACTGGAGGCTGGGAAAGATTTGTAAATGGGCATTTGTCTCTAAAGTAGACAAGAATGAGTCTTTACACTTGAGCAGGAGAATTACCAGTGGTGTCTTCTTTAGCTAGGATTGCAGGCCTCCATGGTGGGAATGGCGACTGCTAGGGTCTCCCACTGACCAAGCAGAGAGTAGAATTGTGACTGTTAGAGGCTGGGAAGGGTAGGGAGGAGGAGAGGACCAGCAGAGGTTGCAACTAGATAGGCGGAATCAATTCTAGTGTGATAGTTCTGTAAGATTGACTATAGGTAACAGTAATTTATTGTGTATTTTAAAACATCTGGAAGAGAGGATTTTGAATATTCTCAACACAAAGAAATGATACATGTTTGAGATTATATTATAGTAATTAACCTAATTTGATTGCTATACTCTTTATTCATGTATCAAACTATCACTCTGTGCCCCATAAATTGCATAATTATTATATGTCAATTTAAAGCAATTTTTTCTAACAACAGATAAAGAAGAGATTAGAAAACTCTTTGAGAGAAAAAAAAGTTGTGTCTTAGTTATTTCAGATTGTTATAACAAAGTACTAACAATCTGGGTGTGTTATAAGCAACGGAAATTTATTTCTCACAGTTCTTGAGGTTGTAAGTCCAAGATCAGGCATCTTTGCATAGTGGGAGAATTGCTAGAAAGCTCTCTAGAGTTTCTATTATAATGACAGTAATTTCATTCATGAGGACTCCACACTCATGATCCAATTATTTCCCAAAGGTTCTGCCTCCTAATGCAATTACACTGGGAGCTAGATTTTCAACATATTAATTTGAAAATATTCAGTCTATAAGAAAGGAGGAGTTAGTTAAAATAAATATTTATTGAGAAATTCATTCCAATTCCTCAAGCACACTGAATGCTTTAATTATCCCTCCAAAACTATATTTCTTCATATCCTCAGGTCTTTTGTATTTGACATTCTTTTTTCTTTCTAAAATATATTTTCTCACTTCCTCATTTGGTGAAATCCAACTTATATACTCTTAGAAGCAACCCATGTTTTTCCCTTGAGAGCTTTCTATGATGACGTAGTTTCATTTATTTATTTAAAAAATTTTTGAGTATCTGTTAATACCAGGTGTCATTGTAAATATATACTCATTCCTCATTTTCTTTGTTTTTTTTCATTTTTATTTTGGAGACGTAGGATACAATTCATGGTTAGGTATACAAATGGTCATAGTACAGATAACATTTGGGCCTCCATCTGGTCCCCACTTCACCTGGTTTGAGATCAGGTACCCTTATTGATGAAGTATGCCACTCCCTCCCTCCCCTGGCAGTGACAATTCCTTATTTGTGGTATTATGATAATTATTCAGGGTCTGCTTATAGGTGAGGACATGTGGTATTCAGTTCTTCATTCCTCATTTTCAAGCAGTTTTTCGTTCACTGAAGAAGATGGATAAGTACAAAATTATTACAGGGACTCTTTCATTCATTGGCAAAGGGACTCTGTATTAAGTCCCTACTGTGAGCCAGGAGCTATTCTTTTCAATACTAGACATAGAGCAATAAATGACAGAGAAAATCCGTCACCCAGTTAACTTTACACATTATTGGAGTTACAGGTTAACAGTGCCTGGTGTGGAGATTTTTTTAAAAAGTTAAGTAAAGAAAACTATAATTTCATTTAGTAGTGGACGTTCATATAGTAGTATACGTTCAAAGTACTTGAGTAGAGTAGCTATTCTGGTTTACAGGAGATCATTAGGAAACATATTTAGGTAGAGATGCTAAGATTTAAACAGTAAAATTGAATAAGCCATCACTAGAACCAACACAGAAGGTACTCAGGAAGAAAATATACCCAGAGCAAAGACTCATAGGTGGACTAATGTTGATATGTTTGAAAGAAAAGGGTGATATTAGTTTAGGACAGTGAGAGAAAGGAGAGAGGGTTTTGATATGAGATCAGAGAAGGAGAGACAGGCCAGCTCATGTTAGACCCTGGCGAGTTCAGATTATTCTTCTAAGTGTTGATAGAAGTCACTGAAAGGTTTGAGTAACAAAGGAATGTGATTATGTCCTTTAAACAACTGCCCAGGATGCTGTGTGGAGAGCCAGGTTTAGATGGGAAGAGTAAAACTGGTAGATTATTTAGAAGGCAATTACAGTAGTCCAGAAAAAAAAAGAAAAACATAATAATGTGGTTTGAACTTAGAGGGAGGCAGCAATAGTGGAAAGAACTAGAAAGTTAGGGAAATATTTTTAAGGTTGAGTTTGAGAAATGACATGGAGGGACCGAGGAGGTTATGGGGGGTGAGGGATGCGGATGAGACAGGTTTGCAAGATATTTGAGAATTATTTTGAGAGTTACACTATTTTGATATTTCTGTGACAATTCTGAGGGATCATGTCAAATTGATAGAAATATAAGGCTGCAGCCCAGGAGAGGCATAAGGACTAGAGATACCAATTTGATAGCCATCAGTTTAGAACGGCTTTTATAAGCAGGAGACTAGCTAAGATTCACAAAGTTAATAATAAAAATAGAGAAGAGAAGGTGCCTAGTGACCAAAATCTTGCGTAAAATCAAATATTGAGGAATGTATTTGAAGGGGAGCAGTCCAAAATGGGAGTCCGAGAAAGAGAAACCACGATACTTGAGAACATAAAGGTCATCGGTGACCTTGACAAGAATTGCTCCAATGGAGAATGGAAAGCAAGACTCTCTAGAATGAGCTGAATATTTAAATTTGAGCCCAGGCAAAACATGCCAGAGGAGCAAAAACATTTGCATGCCACAGTGTCCTTCTTATGTAGTCTTCCTTGCGGTACTTACCTGTGTTATAATACAATTAATTTTGGTAGTAAAACAAGACTATAAGAGGTCACTAAAAAGTGGACGATGGGACAATGGAAGTCATAAGTATAAACCAGTTTTTTAAAGAAATTTGATTGTTCACGGGGAAGACTATTCTGGTATGAGAGACTAGCAGAATAGGAGAAACGTAGAACCATTTAAGCTTCCTCTGAGTAAAAGATCTTATTGCAAGACACTATCATTTCTTGCTTGATCAGCTATAACAATTCCTTCCCATGTCTCTTCGTGTCCATTCTTGATCCTGCTCAATCAATTCTCTAAAGTGTAGTCATAATTATCTTCAAAGTGTTCAAGTCTGATAGCCATTAATCCCACCACTCTTACAGGAGCATCAAGTCTGAAGTCATTAGTACAGCAGATGGGACATTGCTAATCTTTTAGATTCTTTAGACCTTAGTGTTTCTATCTTCTCCTTGAGAGTAATTTTCCTGACTCACGGAATAAGCTATTGCTCCCACCTTTATGTGTCTCAAAACTCCATGTGTTTTTTCATTTGTCTTCTCATAATGATAATTGCATTTTTTTTCCCTTTAATTTCTTATCACTATCAGATGATAAATTGGATCAGGGCAGGACCATGTCTATCTTACACAGGCAGATAACACAGATAACACAGAACTAGGTACCTGGATACCAAGATGTTCGACAGATGCCTGTTTTATGAGTGAACTACTAGTTGTATGCCCAAGGACTAGTTTATGATGTACAAAAGGGAGTGTAAAGGTCAAGGCGGAGTTGAGACGATGTAAGGGCCAGGTCACAAGAGAATAACGGGTATATTCAGTATCTTGCACAGACCTCAGGTATAGTGAGAATTCAGTAACATATGGATTGATTTGCCTGACGATTCTTTTTTTTTTATTTTTTTGGAGTTGGAGTCTCATTCTGTCGCCCAGGCTGGAGTGCAGTGGCACGTTCACAACCACCCCAGCGCCAACCTGCTGGGCTGCGGTGATCCTTCCGCCTCAGCCTTCCAAGTAGCTGGAACTACGGGTGTGCGCTACCATGCCAAGCTAATTTTTTGATTTATTGGGGAGATGAGGTCTCACCAAGTTGCCAGGGCTGGTCTCGAACCCACAGGCTTAAGCCATCCACTCGCCTCGGCCGCCCAAAGTACTGGGATTGCAGACTGAGCCACCAAGCCTGGCCTAGCCTGAAAATTCTTATGACAAAACAACAACAAGATTGTATATAGAAAAATGGGATGGGTTAAGTCAGAGGTTGAGTATTTAAAGAGAGTAAGAACAGCTTTTAGTAGCAGTTCTTTGGAATATATTTTATAATCAATTAGAGATTAATGAAAGCATTGAGGAGCATCAGAGAATGAAGCTGGGGTTGGCTATGATTCATATGAAATGGAATGGCTGGTCTCATTTTATTGAATGGTTTATTGAACACTGACAATTTGTGACATCAGTTTTGATACCAAAGATTTAAGGAGGAATAATACAGTCTCTGTTTTTACTTCATTCTTTCTTCTTCACAGTATTTCTGAGACATCTGACCCTACATGGCTACCTAGTTCCTATCCAACAGACATAAAACTTATTCATCAGATTCTACGCCTGAATTCTGTGACATTAAAATGGACTGCTGTCCTGATCTATGGAAGCCTGTCTGAGCTTAAATATGGTAGATTATCATCACTCCCTGCTGACTGTGCCAGCCTCCTAAAATTGGACTCTTTGAATACCAATATTGGGATAAATTTTCCTCTACATTATCAAAAATAGAGATATGAACCCCTCATCTGAAATTGTGCAGTTTCATGATGTCTACCCACAAACACAAATTCAGTAGGAGAAACAGTAGTTAGTAGGGTTTTATAAATATATGCCTAAGAAAGACTGATAAGAATTGGGATCAGGAAGTCTCTGCTGCTAAGAAAATTTTAACTTGAATGATTGGCCCTGAAGTCAGGGATTGTTAAGGAGGCATGGGAGGTGAGATAGAAAGGACTGCTACCGAATCGGAGAAGAGCAGAAAGAGGAAATACTGGCGAGTTCAGTAGAAGTAAGAAAACAGCATAAAAGATTCAAGAGGGAATTTTTAAGCAGACCTTTAAAATCTTAGGCTTCATGTTTAAGTTAGGGTTAAAAAAAAGTTATTAAAACACAGTAAGGTCTCCAATGTGCTATCTCATTGAGGAAACCAAGGATAGGCTAAAATAAAATAGCTTTGAGAAACACTTTCGGGCAATCATTATGTGTGACAATAATGGAAACAAAATAGAATATATTCACAGATTTCTGCTTTGATGTGAAATGACAAGTACAGATGGACACGAAAATAGTTTCTCTGCAGCTTTGAATCTAAACTTACTGTTCAGTTGTTTTAAAAATGTTTAGATCAAGTATACTATTTTCCAAAATCTACGGAGCAGTGGCAGGGATATATTACAGAACCAGAAAATGGCCTCTGAAACAATCACGGCATTATTACTAGAGTCAAAAGATTTTTGGAGACGTTTTCGGAAAAGTGTAAGCTTTCATTATGTTTTCTATCTGAAGTATATATACAATTTTTGTTAAATGGATGAAGAAAATGTGTGACCAATCTGCGATATTAAACTTCCATTGAAGATAAGTTAAAGAGAAGTAAATAGTGGAAAAACAATTTAGTTTGTGGACAGGTAGAGCATTTACCTGCTGAAGTATCTCATTATTGGATGTTAATACAAAAATTAATGTATCAGAAGGGGCACATTGATTTCTCGACTCTTCTGTGCTTTTTAAAATTCTGTAGCTTTCAGTACAGTTAGTATGATAGGACTAAAAGCATTTTGGACATGAATGTGATGTTGTAAACAGTGATTTAGTGGTCACTTTAAGTTTCAAAAATCTTTCTGTTTGGAAAAAAAATAAAGAATAGAAGGATTCGACCATATTTGTCACACATAGCTGGTATAACCCCACGCATAAGTCATGCTGAATGTTCTGAATTGGAAGCGGGGAAGGAAAGGCATGATTTTAGATTAGGAGTTAAAATCTCTATTTTCAAAAGGGTATAGAAAAATTTACTCTAATACTGATATTAAAAACTACAATTTCATGAGACTGGTATGGCCAGCAGGGATTGATGATAATTCTACCATATTTTAGTTTGGATAAGCTTCCATAGATCAGGACAGCCATCTACTTCAGTATCATAGAATTCACACATAGGACCACCTTGAAACATAGAGCATTAGTGAAACTCAGTCTGAAAATTGCAAGTGCTAATTGCTAATGTCCAGAGATCAGGTCAAGAATGTCAGTTTTAGCCCAATGTCAGTTTTAGCATAAACTATCCGGTCCCTACTCACTTTAAATTACCATTTCACTCCTACTTTAGCCTCCTTCTGGACTAGGATACTAAATGAAATGCTATATTGATTATTGTCTTAAAATGTTTACATCATATAAAAAAGTTACCAGCCGTTATTCCAATGAGATTAGCTAATAAACACTGCATCATTTGAGGATGCCACTTTCCATATCATCTCAACAGATTCTAATGTTTTACTATATATGTAGATGGATATTTTTAGCTCAGGGAACAAAAAAACCCCAACTACTCATAAATTCAGAATGAAAAACCAGTTATTAGAGATTGAGGAAAAGTTTGAAAAGACAGAAATCATACATAGAAATACATGTAATCTTAAAAGCTCCCTGAAAATCAGTGGAAAAGACAAAGCCAGAAGTTAGAGTAGTAACACATCTAAAACAGAGGAGCAAAAAGAGAAATAGTGGGCATGTAGACTTCTCCAAAATTGTAACTTAATGAAGAATTAATTGAAATATCAAGAGAGCAAAGTATTAGAACACTGGAGAAGTTGGATAGTAAGTGATTGATACAAATAGAACAGTTAAGAAAAAATAGATACTCCAGAAAGGTAGAGAAACATTGAAAATATTAATAAAATTGAAGAGAAGGTGTAATAGCCCATGTGAGAGTGTGGGGAGATGCAAAGGTAACAGAATGAAGAAAGGGAAAACGCAGAGTTCAAAATAATGCAATGGAAAACTCTATGTAATGATATGCCTAGAAGTGGTGCTAAGGTGAGTTTCCAAAAGGAAGCGGAAGTCTACACTTCAATAAAGTTTCAATTAAACTGCTGTATGGAGGAAATATCAGCCCAAAGCTTAAGTTTCAGAGTAATTTCTGGAAACCAGAAAATCTAAAAGAGCTATAGGTTTCTGTACTGCCTCTGGGTGATGAGACAACACCTTTTGCAACTAACTTTGGCCTAATCTTTTAAGGGTAGGTGTGTGTTTGTGTGTGTTGTTGTCTATGTATCTGAAAAGGCGGGAAAATGTTGGAAGAAGATATGAGGCAAAAAGGAAGGAGAAATGGTTACAGAAGTCATTATGTGTTTTGCTTGCATTATTTTTTCCTCATTGTCACAATGTTAAAAATTCTATGTTTAATGCTAGTAGTAGTCACTCATGAAACATACCACAGGCACGTTAATAAAATTCTCAATGCAATTCAAGCAAATTTTATAAGCACCATTTTGTTGAAGTCTCAGCTTCAGCAAAAATATTTTTTACAAAACACCAATTCAAGGGAGATTCCTCTCCCATAGTATCCACTACCATAGGACCTACTAGCCATTTGTACATGTTACCTGGTAGCATGAATAACTCTTGTTACCACTTCTCAGACTCAGAGACTAAATACTTGAGATTATTTTACCATTTCAATGTTTTGTCTTCTTTTATCATTTTGTGTGAGTTGTGGGGTACGTGTGAGGATTGACTACATAAATAAATTGCGCGCAGATGAGGTGTGCACTTCTAGAAAGTCCTCTCTCCCCTTGACAGAGGATCTGGTACCCAGTGTGTGGTTGTGTGTCCCTTACTGTTCTTCCCTTTCTCCCTCCTTCAGCAGTGGCCCGTGTCTGCTGTTTCTACCTTTTATATATATATATATTATTTTTTTTTATTATAGAGATGTGGGGTACAATTCAGGGTTAGGTATACAAACATTGATTATGCAAGTACCCTTGTTGATGAGGTATGCCCCTCCCTCCCCTGGCAGTTTCCCTCAACTGTCAATCCCTGCTCCCCGACAGTTTCCTGCCAAACACTT